>ML818764.1:110310-143475 GCA_009831015.1 Picea engelmannii
ACAATATCACTATTTTCACCCAACCATAGGCCAAATCCACCCTCCAAGCACCTTAACCTTGACAAAGAATCACTCCGGAAGTAAACGCTACGCTAGATATCCAAACAAAGGGTAGCACACCTTTCCCCAAGGATAGCGCACCAACAAGAGATGATTAGATAGTCCAAACCCTATCTAAGAGATATTCCAAGCCAAAACGTAACTGCTAGCTACAACAGCTACACCGAGATCTCTCCTCCAAACCTGCTCACAAAACTGGGCATTGCAGTGCGCACACAAGTTGCTGCTATGCAATTCTGAGACTGCCTGCCAGAATGAATACTGGCCTCTTGTATTTATACTAAATCTGGCTAACTGCCTGGGCCGACTTCTCATTCTGGGTATCTTTCTATTCAGTATATACTAATTATTCTGGTTGAATTCTTCTCTTGGAGGCTAATAACCTAATATAAATTATCCTCTAGAGCTGACATGTCTTCTAGGGTTATTAGCCAACTCATTTGGGTTTCTTTTTTCTTTTTGGAGTATTCTATTCTCATCAGGTTTACACGTGGAGGTAAATACCTCCCGCAACTACCATAATATCAACATGAGTTACCTCACAGAGATAAAGAGAGACCTCCTTAGATATTTTTAAAAACCTAAGTTAGATTCACAGTGTATAACTGAGATCAAGGAGACCAAGAAACAAGTTGGAGAAACCATGTGAGACTATGACCATCAGTTCAAGATCATGTTGGACAAATTGAAATTTCATATCCAAGATGTCTAGCACAGAGAATGGTTTATCACTTGACTCATCCCTCACATTCGGGTTACTCTCATGCAACAAAAAGTGATGACTCAAACAAAATCCATATAGATTGAAATGCATCTGGAGTCTATGCTAGGAAGTTGCATGAAATTCATAGGATTGGGCATGCACAATCCCAACTTGCGAACCTCACCATGTAGTTGCAAGACATGACCAAAGTGAAAGTGGGGCATGAGAATGTTTGGTTTACCCTGTGTTTTGCATAAGGTCACCATTGGAATGAGTGCCTTGTGCTAGGAAATTACATGTGTGATTGGCGTGCCAAAACCATTTCTAACTAGGCCACAGATTGAGTGGTGTGAGATTTGCATGAAATAGGGTCATGTGCCTGCCCATTTCCCAACAACACAAAAGTACCAGAAGATGACCCACACTACATTCTCCGAGTTCTACAAATCTATGGGGCATGATGTGAACAACTACCAATTGTTACAGTTGATGGAGGAACATATTGCAGATGCTTACCAGGTCCAAAAAGAGAATAAGGGAGCATTTTGTAGAGGATTTGACCATGGAGGATTCAATAGAGGAGGATTCTAGGGAGGCCAAAGAGGAGGATATGGAAGAGGAAGAGGCATAGTATATATTGGGGGAGGAAGAAGATAACCCACTTGTTTCAACTGTGGTAAGATAGGCCAATTGTCATTGTTTTGTACCAATCCTCGCATGTTGTGTGGATATTTCCACAATCCAAATCATGTCATGGGTGATTGCCAAGAGTTATTGGAAAAGTGGGAAGAAAAAAAGGTGCGCTACAACATGGTGACTGCTAAGTCATGAAAAGAGTAGAAGATAAAATAAGAATTTAATGTATGGGTGGTAACATGAAGAGGTATCTACATAGGAACCGACATGTAGAAAGGAGAGTGCTCAATATAATATTTAGAAGGAAAAATCATGAAAACAACGTAGACACTTCCTATGTTCGATGCTACGCAGATTTTTTTTTCCCATGTGACACGCAAAAGGAAATGGATGAGATACCCACACACGAAGAGTTGTGTCATAGGGCCAAGATACCCGCACATGAAGAGTAATGATGCACAATGTGTGAAGAAACATGACACAATATTTACCCAGAGATTAACTTTGAGGACTAGGTAAGATAATTCTTTTGTTGTTGTCTTAAGGTACTAGATGATCACATCATTACTAAGAAATTGACCCACATGTTTACAAGATACATGGGGGAAGGTGAGAAAAAAATTTCTATTTACACCCCACTACTAGAGAGGGACGCGTTTCATGTTAGTAGGAGGAAGCACATGAGTAGAGAGTTCAAAATGAAAACTGAATTAGGAAAGTATGAGATGAAAGGGATCATGTTGGATCTAGGGTTTGATATGGATATTTTTCCAAATATATCATGGGAGTTGATGGCCAAACCAAAGCTGGTGTGGTCTCCCATTCAACTCGAAATAAAAAATAAATAAAGGATCTACCCTATTAGTAGATTGGAGAAGGTCGAGGTTAACATTAATGGGGTAAAAAAAAAATCTTTTTTTGGAAGTAATCGAGATTATGGATGATTCATACCCCTACCAAGCTCTACTTGGAATTGACTAGGAATTTTATAACAATGTCATACTGAATATGGAGCATAGGTAGATGTTTTTTGAGATGGACACTCTGCACATCATTGTTTCGCTAGATCCGATTGAGGGTGACATATACAATGAACTAGTAAATGAATATGTGAAAAGATTGATCATTAAGAATATATACAACATCATAGGGAACAAGGAGGAATATGTAAGCCTAATAGTCAATGACAAGATGCGATAGAGGAGTGTCTTCTCATATGACATGAATTTAGAAGATGTGATGAAACGATGGAAAAAATAAGTTGTATGAAATGTCTACTAGGAGATGTGCACAAATCACCAAATCTGTGTGCTGGGTTGGAACAGAGCTACACAACATACCAAGGTTTGATCGGATAGGCGCAATAGTTTCATTTATAGTGAAAATGGAGTAACATGCCCAAGGCCTAGAGGATTTAGGACATGGATGCAGTAGTGAAATGTACACCTACATGCTAGTGGGAGACACACCACACAAAATTATGGGATTGGGAACAAGTGGTAGAATGTATCAAAATGACGATCTGACTCTTGATTGTATTTGAACTATTAAGAATGTAAAAGGGTACTAGAGACCCACAAGAGAACATTTTTTTTATGAGTGGCTCTATAAAATGAAGTATAATCCTATAGCATAGTGGGTCAACACGTTGGTACACACTATGGATATGGTGCCTAGGAGTTGGTACATATAGGAAGGAATGAGAAGGAAAACCAGAGACTGGAAGCATATGAGCCACCATTTCTACGAAACATTCAAGTTTACATCATAATTTCTTTCACATAGTGAGATTTTTTTAAGATTCAAGAACTTTATCTTCCGTTCACAACCGAGAGACACTGCACAGAAAGTTGTCTATGCGTACCATAAGTTGATGGAAAATTGAAGCAGTTGGTATACTGTTGGAAGGTGGATAGTGATGAAATGTGGGAAAAGGACCCTCAAAAAGTACATATTAATGAAACCAAGGGAGAGCATGTAGTTAAGGGAAAGATTCTAGTAGTACCACATCGTATTACACCAAGCCAATAATGATAAAAAAACACATGCATAAAAGAAGTGCCTAACATGGCCATAATTGGTGATTACTTGGATCATGAAACATACACAAGTATTAGACTTGCTAAAATAATATGAAGGCCTATTTCAAAGGAGTTTTTTTGGAGAGGAAGGGGATTGTAGGATTGCTTAGGGAGATGAATATTGAATTGAAGCAAGATGCTAAGATGGTCAAGAAGAGACCATATCAACTGAAACCGAAGTACAAATAAAAAGTGTGCAAAGAGTTGGATTAGATGCTATAGGTATGGATCATTGTCCATATGGAGGAGTCATATTGGATCAACCCGATGGTGGTGTAACCAAAGAATATATGCGATTTAAGAATTTGTGTAGATCTGCGCAACTTAAATGCAACATGAGTACATGATCCATTTCCTACATCATTTATAGATGAAGTGTTGGAGAATGTGGGTGGGTGCGAATCTTGTTCATTCATAGATGAATTTTTAGGTTATCAGTACTATATGAAGATCGTGGAAGAATACAAAGCCAAGAAAATGTTTGCAACAAAGTGGGGATCATTTTCCTACACCGTGATTCCATTTGGTTTGAAGAATGCACCTATAATGTTCTCTAAGATTATTGTCACATATTTTAAAGAGTTCATGCATAAATTTATAGAAGTATACTTAGAGATTATTGGACGAGATTCATCTTACTCAAAGAACATATGCAAGTATTATGGTTAACAATGGATAGATGTAGGAAATTACATATAATTTTAAAATTGAAAAAGAGCATCTTATATACATCATTTGGCACTCTATTGGGACATGTCATCTGCAAGGAAGCCCTGTTAGTCAACAAAGAAAATATTGTATCGATTATGGACATGTTACCCCCAACCTCTGTAAGAGAGTTGCATTCAACCTTGGGATACACAAGATACTATAGATGGTTCATATAGAGTTAGGAAAGGGTTGTTTCCCCACTAGAAATGCTACTGCACAAGGATAGAAATGCTACTGCACAAGGATACCAAGTATGTTTGGACATAAGAGTGCCTGGAAGAATTATGGACACTAAAGGAGAGATTAATTACTGCGTTGATCCTGATATTTCTAGATTAGACCAAGATATTCCATGTACATGTGGATGCATATTCCATTTCACTTGGAAAAATTCTTGCATGGCTAGGAGAGGATAAGATTGATCATCTAGTCTACTTTTCCAGTATAAAGTTGTTCGATTTCAAAAATAACTATGTGAAAACAGAGTGCGGAGGAACGGCGATGGTCTATGCCTTGTATAAATTCAGACACTACTTTCTCAACACTCCGTTTAAGTTTTTGAACAATCATTCAATGCTCAAATAATTGGTGAACAAGCTAGCATTTGGGTGAGGATATGCTAGTGGCTATGACTCTTCCAAGACTTCGATTTTGAAGTAGTGGTCAAACTTGGTAAGAATAATATGGGGCCTGATCATGTCTCAAGGATATATTCAAGGGAAGATGGAGGTAGTTTGGATGATGAGTTAGCTAAGAACAACTCTTGAGGGTTGAGGCAGTGCTAGATCAACTTGCAGATATTGAGGCATATATTACAACATGAAATGAACTAGAAGAGCACACACAGGAATAATGATGACAAATGGTAACCTAAAGTGTCGATTACTAGTTGATTGCATGGAAATTGTACAAACTCACCACTGATGGGATCCTACATGGATATGAGTTGGAGCATGAATGTGACATGGTTGTTTATGAGGCACACAGAGGAATTAATGGTGGACATAATGTAGGGAAGGAAACTGCATGGAAAGTACCGTGAATGGGATTATTATGGTCATTTCTATTTGAATAATTGAAGGATTATTGTAAGTCTTGCAAAATTTTTCAACGAATCAGGAAGCTATCAAGACGAGATAAATTTCCCCTCTTTCCCATCACTATGCTAGAGTCACTTGAGAAGTGGGAAATCAAATTTGTACGACTGATCAACCCCCTGATGCGCAAAATTGGTGCATGGTATATTACCACCATGATGAAATACTTGACCCTTTGGGGAAAGGCTGTTCAAGTAAAGGATTATACTACGAAAATGGATGCGTGATTTATGTTTTAGAACATTATCACGAGGTTTGAATGAATGAATATACCGATGAGCGATTAGGGTGCACACTTCTTGAATGACACCATTTTCATGATAACTTAAGAGTTCATGATCCATCATCAAAAGAGAACACCCTATCATCCACAAGATAATGACATAGTCAAAGCATTCAATATGATATTGGAGCATGCACTAACCAAGGTATGTAATGTACAATGCAGCGATTGGTATTATCATATTAAAATATTTTTATGGGCATAAAGAACTACTTGAAAAATATTGAATAAACACACACCATCAGGCTAGTCTATGGAAAAGAAGTGGTGATGCCATTAGAATTTGTGGAGTGTTAGAATTGTATTTTCAATAGAGATGTTGGAGAACCAACCACTGCAAATATGGTTGGATGAGTTATTGAAATTGGAAGGGGACCAATTTATTTCAAGACATAGCCAAATGGTGGAGAAATAGAGACAAAAGGCCTGACATGATCACAACATTCGGTACAAGACTGTACAATTGGTATCTTTGGTATTACAGTATGAAAACAAGTTCCTGAAGCACCTTGGTAAGCTGTGCATGCATTGGTTGGGACCCTTGTTGGTGTAGGCCATTTTTGGCAACAACACAACAATTAAGGAGGTAGTTATAAAAGGGATAAAAAAAGGAGCACACACTGGAAGTAAAGGAAAAGCATCGCGTCGAAAATCAAGCAAAAAGTGGCGCAAGGAAGAGGAAAGGAAAAGAAAGAAAGAAGGAAAGCACGACGAGGAAATAGCTGGATCGAGGACCAACCATGCGTAGGAAATTACAATGTGAAAAAAACTAATCCACTTGGGGTTAGGGTTTTGGGTCCTTGTTGTAAGCGTTTTTACCCATTTTTGTAGTATAAATATGTATTGTAAGATCTGAGGATGGATATCTTTTGATCATCTTTGAGTTGTGAAGAAAGTACTTTTTGATGAGTCTTTGATGAGTGTTTAAGTTTGGTTGAGAGCTATGGAGCTAATACTGAGTCAGTAGTTGAGATAGATGGATTGTAATTGAGGGTCAAGTCACAAGATGTGGAGCTTGGTGTGACTTGGTCAACCTCACAGAGCATATGTGCATTTCACACGCACTTCTGATGTAATGCACACAATGCAATGAATTGATGAATAGGAATAAAGAAGCAGACAATGCTAGATATTTGTGGAAATATCCCAAGGGGGGGTGAACCACAGTAAAATATTGTTTCACTGTGTGGAATGGTTCTTTATGTATTGCTATGATTTATGATGATGGATGAATGAATGGAGGAATCTGTTAGAGTTAAAATGTAGTGCGCACTAGAATAATTCTGATACTTACTGTAGAATGAATGTTTATGGATAAAGGAATGGTAGATATGTATGATGATGTGTTTGAATGGTAAATATAATATATGTTAAAGGGAGAAATAATGTCTGAACACCCGACAATAGTAGCATCCCCTCCACGATTGCAGACATCTAGGTCCTGCAGTCACCTATAAGCCATCTCAGGTGAGACTGCGTTGTGCACTATGTGCACAACGTTTCCTTCTAGTCTCAATAAGGGCCGATGGTTTGTAGGGTTCTATTGGAAGCATAAATTAGAACCCAGGTCAGCCCAAACATCCAACAAATGATCCCATTTTTTATTGGAACTCAGAAGAATGGTTTGAATGTAACTTGTTGAGAAGGATAGTGAAGAGAATGTAGAGGGATGTTTAGACCATGGAATCCAACTAAAGAGGATATTGAGGGATGGATGAGAAAAAAATAGCTCGAGTTTTCACATAAGGACAATAGAAACTCTAGGTATACACCGTTCCAATATTTGGACAGGTATGTGTTTACTGATCTGCATGAGGAATTTTTCTGTTATTTCCCACATTTGTTGCAAGAGTGGATATTGAGGTTGAAGGATAATAATTTGACTAACCAGGTAAGACCAATAGAGTGGAATACTGAAACAATTGCACATTTGGAAAGAGTCAATAATAAATTCACGCGCACAGTGGATTTCTGGCTAGACAATATTATTGCAGGATTCATTACTGAGTTTGCAGTAGATATAATGAAGTAAGATACTGCTGTAGAGCGTGAGTTTTTGAAGGGACCTAAAGGATGGTATATTAGGTCTCTTTACACGTCGATCAAGATTTTATTTCATGATAAAGGCGTGATGACAATGGAGTCAGACAACTAAATCACTCTGCGCGCATGGAGGAAAAGGGGGAAGCACTAAGGGTGAACTGATATATGGAGAGGGATATTGAGAGAGGCCAGTAGAAGGAAGCCATGGATTCCATTATGATGGATGAGGAACAAACCAAGGAGATATTGGACATAGAAGGAGTGACATGCAGTGAAATACTTTACCAGTATAGGATTAATAGTAAGAAGAGGGTTGTAGCCGAGCGAGAGGGCTTGGACAATGATGAAGAAGAGGTAGAGGATCTCCATGCTACAGGGAATATTGAGGAAATCTTGAGTGCCACATATGAGAGGAAAACAAGAGGTCAAGGGTATGACATAGAAGAAGACTCTCCATTCCATATCAGAATTAGTGTGGAACCCACAACCCCATGTGCAACTAAAACATCAGAGAAGAAATAAATGTTTACACAACCAACAATTAGTAGTAGAATGATTTTAGTAAGATAAGGGAGCAGTGGAAGTTTAAGTGGAGGTACAAGTTCAACTAGAAGTAGTTAGGTATCTACACCATGCGGAGGTGGTAGTACAACAAACTTTACAATGGCAGGAGTAGATCCGACTATCCATTTACAAGAGTTTCATGGAGAAGGGTTGAAGGACCTAGAGAAGAACTTATTTATTTGTGAAAATATTTGGGAAGATAAACTGATCATAGATGAGGATAAAAAAGTGGCACAAATTGCAATCACATTCAGAGACCGTGCACTAGACTGGTATATGGGCCTTGCAGTACAAAACCCACAAGGAGCACCTACAACCATCACATATGTGAAGAAGGCATTAATCACTGAATTTCAATGACCAAGTTTAGAGGACCAGTTCATGAATGAGATGATAGAGATCAAATAAAAGTCAGGTGATTTAGTTTTGGAAGTCCACCAAAAGTTCAAGAGGTTGAAAGGTAAGTTGAAGTATCCTATAATTGATATGAATCATATACACTTATTTGTGAATTCATTATTGCCACACTTTAAGTATCCATTGAAGCAAAACAAGTTTTAGACTCAGGCTGAGGCTCTACAGGAAACCCTACAATTAGAAGAGAATCAATATAAGCATAAAGATCTAGCTGTAGAAGAGTTGAGAGCAGATCTAAAGAATCTAACATTTTAGTTGAATCAAAATAAAGGCAAGGAGAAGAGGGAAGCTATCTAGTGTACTTTATGCAGAACAAAAGGACATCATAAGAATGAGTGTCGAACATTTACGCAGTACTTGGGAATAGAAATGCCAAATCCCTTACCCACAGGAGGACCATGGTGTGAAATATCTAAGACTCATGGACATGATCCCTATCATTGTCCCATGATGCAAAAGTATCAAACCATGCCAAAGAGTACATTTTGTAATTTTTGTAACTCTGTAGGACACGAGGACAAGGATTGTAGAACCTTGGAATTGATGAAGGAAATGATCATAGATACTTATAAGGTGCAGGCTAAACACATGAAAGGACAACCTGCACAACAATTTACAACACCACCACAGTATAATAACGTGCAACAATTTAATGCGCCACCACATTATAATAATGTGCAATAGTATAATCAGGTACTACAATATAATACACTGCACACAAATCATCAAGGTAACATAGGAGGATTCAAAGGAGGTCGTGGAGGAAGAGGATTTGGAAGAGGTAGAGGACCAGTAACATGTCACAATTGTCAACAAACTGGACACTATGCAAGGGATTTTCCATTGCCACCTACGACATGTATGTGTTTTTGCGCAACATATCATAATACATAAGACTGTTTGACACTTTTGACAAAGATATAGGAAAAGAGGAATCAAAATAAACATAATGTTTAATGGATTGCTGCAGAAGCTAGAGAGGATGGAAAAAATATCAATATAGTTACTAAAGGTGGAACCAAAACATGGGTAGATGCAACAAATCATAAGCAATATCAATACCAATGGATTAGAAAGAATACAACACTTGAACAACATTTTGATGCGCGAAAGGAAAAATGAGACATTCAAGCAAGCCAGACAAGTGATTTTGAAGTATAATATTGCATCTACATCATGTACAAAGCCAGGAGATGATGTACCAATATATGATATGCCTCTTCAATTTGATCATACCAACAAAGATCAGGCTTCAGAAAAAGGTTAGTAATCTAAGAAACTTTTTGGTATCCCGTGTGAAGTTATTGAATGATAGATCATATCTATAAGTGTTACAAAGTGTGTGAGAAAAATGCAATTCTAAAGAAGAGGTAAAGAAAGTAAATCATGTCCATAGGAAGAGAAGAACAAGTAGGGAGTTCAGGTTGAATGCAAACATTGGAGACTTCAATATGGGTGACATAATATTAGATACGAGGTTTGAAGTAAATGTCCTACCTAAGAAAACATGGGAAGCCATGGGAGAAACTACACTAGGATACTCACCTATTCAGCTAAAACTTGTAAATGAATATAGAGTGGTACCAATTGGTAGATTGAAAGGCATACCAATGGATTTGGATGGTGTGCACACTATGGAAGACATTGAGGTCATTTATATAGTGGACAATACTACACCGTATCCAACATTGTTGGGACTGGATAGATAATTTGATAATTAGGATATCATTAATGACGCAGGAGCATCGCCAACTCATCAAGCGAGCCAACGCGGAGGTGGAAGACAGCTGGATAAGCTAGCACAAAATTTTGAAATACTTTGGGAACTGTTGCGCAGATCTTAAATGAGTCATTTAAGAGATGGCGCACTTGTGTATTGTAACGGACCATGAGCGGATAACTCTCGTCCTTAGGTAGATAGACGACATTTAATTCAGTTAATGCTGGTAGATAGGATTTTAATTTAGATTTGATAGCTTAGAGTCCAAGAGGGAAAACGGATATAGAAACCCTCATTGTATCTTTGTATTATTATCAATTCAGGAAGAGAAGAAGAACAAGTAGAGAAATGTATGAAGAACACCCATGTATAGACATTTGAATTAATAGAAGAACTCTGATTCAAATTCATGGTTTGTGTTGATTCTCTGTGTTGATGTTGATAGGCTCATGAATGTCTACTTCCTGTCATATATTTGCTTTTATATGTTGTGTATGTGATTTCATGGTTGAATTGAAGTCTAAGAAGGTGAGTGAATGAGTTTCAATTGTTTCTCTAATTGAGCCAGAATATTCCTGCAAGGAGTGCAATCGAATTGTCCGCAAGGAGTGCGTTGACAAAAGGGTTCAATTAGAGTTAGCTTTTGTTCTCATTCATCTAGAAGGTGTAGTTAGGCACAGTGCCGTACAAGGAGTGCGCAGGCCAGGTAAAAGGTCTCAGGGTTGCGATTCTGAGCAGAGTGTTGGAAGACTGCTGTTGCAGGAGCGCGCAGAGTCAAAGGACTTCAACACAGAAGCGTCGTTGAAGGGTTACCGCAAGGAGTGCGTGCAAGGAGTCCTTAGGAAGACTTGAGAAGTCGAGAAAAAGCTCAGGAGAAGTAGAGCCTTCACAATCTATTGAAGGACTGCACATAAGGTTTCCCATCAAGAAAGTCCTTCAGGGAGAGAGGAGCGACGATCAAGATCTCGAGGAAGTTACATCCATATCCGAGCCGAGCTTGAAAGGCTGGTGAGAATTCGATCAGCAATTGATTTCCCGTCAGCCGATAGATCTCGAGGAGTTATGCAGGGGTTAAGCCCTAGTGTGCAGAGGAGAGCACCCGAACAAGTCATCGGGATATTGAAGTCATCGGAAATTCCGAGGGTGCAGAATCATGACATCAGGAATCCCGATCCACTATATCCCGATAGGTTCAGAACCTTCCATCGTGTGGGAAACGTGTCAGGAGAGCCCGAGGAGTCAGGGTTCGGAGAATCGAGGTTTCCAAAGGAAAGAAACTCTTTCACATTGGAGTCGCGAAACGCGATATCTCGACGAAAGGGTCGTGTGGGCCACAGTCAGGGTTAGTGGAGGACAGGTGGCATACCATATCGGGGATCAGGAAAAGGTAAGTCCCAAATCCTTTGGCATTAGGATTCACGATACCGCGAACTCCGAAATCCCGATCGAAGTGACGGGTGTGGAAAAGTCAATTTCCACGTGTGCATCGGAGATTCGGCGCATCGGGTATCAGGAGTCGGCAAATCAAAGTGCACGACATCGCGAGTAGCGAAACCGCGATAGAGCAGAAATCCTGATAGATATGGGAAGAGGTCAGCGTTGACCAAAGCATCGGGTCTCGGGGATTCGAGAGCCCAGTGGTCGACCATTAGACTCACGAAGTCGTGAGTTTTGATTCCTTGATAAGTTTAAGAAAGGGGGGGGGATCGCGTGAAGAGAGAATCTGTGGCTCACAGATTTCCTGATAGGGAAATAGAGGAACCTTGAAGTTCTTCGGGCCAAGAGGAAAGGAAGATCCTGTGAGAGTGGACATGCTCCGAGGAGTGCGGGCTGCATCAGAGTGGTATCAGAGCTGAGGAAGACTCTTTTCTTTCTGTAGCAGAGAAGGAGGAAAATTCACCATGCTGCCCAGAAGAGAGAGACAATCACCCGACCCAGAGGACAGGGAGGTGCGGAGAAGAGGCAGGCCGGTAGGAAATCCAGAAATGGAGAGACAAATGCGTGATCTCCGAGCAAGACTAGAAGATATGGAGGCAACGCAGAGATGCACAGTTAGTGCCAGGGATCTGAGTGATTCTGAAAATGAAGTCGAGGCTGAACAAGAGGAGGAAGTTGCAGCCGAGGATGCAATGAATGAACGCCTAATCAAAGCTATCGCAAGGATGGGTGCCAAGGAAAAAATGGACATCCCAGTCTATGAGGGAAATCTGGATGCAGAGGAGCTACTGGATTGGATCCGAGCTCTTGACACCTACTTCGATTATGAAGATATCGAAGAGGATAAGAAGGTCAGACATGTTGTCACACGCTTGAAAGGACATGCAACATTGTGGTGGGACGAGCTACAAGTAGATAGATGCTGCAAGGGCAAGCAAAAGATCAAGAGTTGGGATCGAATGATTGCGAAGATGAAGGCGAAGTTCATCCCAAGAGATTATCAAATTTCTCTGTTCAGGAGGATGCAGAACCTGAGACAGAAACTGATAACAGTGAAAGAATACATTGAAGAATTCTATCGACTGAACATAAGAGCAGGTCATCGGGAGAGCGATGATGAGAAGGTTTCCAGATATATGAATGGTCTGAGATACGACATTCAGGATGAATTAAGCATGGTTACCATCAGGACGGTAGAGGATGCTTATCAGATGGCTCTGAAAGCAGAAGAGAAGCTGAGCCGTAAGCAAGGTCAGCGAGGGCGAGGCAGAAGTCATCCCAGAGGCAAAGCAGTTGCCCAGGATAAATACCAGAAGCCCAAGGAGGAATGGAAGAAACCTCAGGGTAAAGTTGAAAGAGGTGGGACCTCTTAGAGAGGACCATATGTTGAACAAAGAGGGAAGCATACAGAGCAGAGCGGAGGATATGCTGACAACAATATGTTTCCTCGTACCAGAGGTAGAGGAAGATTCCGAGGTGGAGTAATCACATGCCTCACATGCGGAAAAAATGGGCAAAAGTCTTATGAGTGTCCAGAGAAAAAGAAGGACATTGGGGAAGCTCACATCACCGAAGCGCAGAGGCATGATGTTGAGGCCGAAGATGCAGAAGGCAGAAGGTCACTAATGATGCGTAAAGTTCTCTTAACACCCGGAAAGGAGGTGGAGGACTCAGCTCAAAGGACCAGACTTTTCAGAACATCTTGCAAGACTAAGGATAGGGTGTGCAAGGCCATTGTTGACAGTGGTAGCACAGATAATCTCGTTTCAACCGAGATGGTAGAGAAGCTGGAGCTGGAGACAGCTGATCACCCAAGTCCATACAAAGTTTCATGGCTACAAAAGGGACACCAGGTAACTGTTACTAAACAATGCTTGGTTGAATTTAAAATAGGTGGATATAATGATAAAGTACTCTGCGATGTCATTCCTATGGACATATGCCATCTATTGCTGGGTATACCATGGAAATATGACAGAAATGTGATTCATGATGGGAGAATGAACACATATACCCTGGAGAAGAATGGGAGAACCCATATGTTTCTTCCGATAAAAGATAAAGAAGTGAAGCCAGAGATAAGCAACACAATACTTCTCATGAGTGGGAAGGAACTTCTTACGGAGGTGAAGAAGAAGGAAGATCCACAATTCTTTGTGGTCAGAAAGCCGAGAATTGTGGATGAATTGCCTCATTCGTTGCCACCAATGAGAAGTGTGAGTCACCACATAGACCTCATACCAGGAGCTAGTTTGCCGAACAAAGCTGCGTACAGATTGACGCCACAAGAAAATGAGGAAGTCAAGAGGTAGGTCTGGGAGTTGTTGGACAAGAGATTAGTCAGAGAAAGCTTGAGTCCATGTGCTGTTCCAATAGTACTCAGTCTGAAGAAATACAGAGGCTAGAGGATGTGTACCGACTCAAGAGCGATAAACAAGATAACCATCAGGTACAAGTTTCCACTGCTGAGAATGGATGATCTGATGGATTGCCTGAGTGGGGCAGAGTATTTTTCAAAGATAGATTTGAAAAGTGGATATCACCAGATTCGCATGAGAGAAGGTGATGAATGGAAGACAACCTTCAAGACAAATGAAGGACTGTATGAATGGCTAGTCATGCCGTTTGGCTTGACGAATGCACCAAGTACCTTTATGAGGCTGATGAATGAAGTCCTGAAGGAGTTCATCGGGAAATTTGTCATTGTGTATCTAGATGACATATTGATTTTTAGCAAGATGAAGGCTGAACATCTGAAGCATTTGGCCATTGTGATGAAGAAGCTACAACAGGAGAAGCTGTTGATTAACATGAGAAAATCTTCATTTACGAAGACAGAGCTCATTTACTTGGGTTTTGTTATTTCGGAAAATGAATTGAGGATGGATCCGGATAAGGTGGAAGTGATCAAGAATTGGCCATCACCGAGAAATATATTCGAGGTGAGAAGCTTTCATGGATTAGCTAGTTTCTACCGAAAATTCATCAGGAATTTCAGTGGAATTAGCGCAGCGATGATGGATACAGTAAAGAAGCGACATAAGTATTTTCACTGGACAACAGAGGCTGAAAAGAGCTTCAATCTGTTGAAGTGGAAGATCACGGAACAACCGGTTTTGGTGTTACCGGATTTCCAAAAAACGTTTCAGGTGAAATGTGACGCAAGCGGGTTTGCCATCGGAGCAGTCTTGAGTCAGGAGGACAGACCGATTGCATATTTCAGCGAGAAGCTGGATGAGGCAAAGGTGAAATACTCCACGTATGATAAATAATTTTATGCTATCATACAGGCGCTGAAGAAGTGGAGGCATTACTTGATCCCAAAAGAATTTGTATTGTACAGTGATAATCATGCATTGCAGTTTGTGAGTCAACATGAGAAGTTGAATCAGAAACATGCTAAATGGGTAGAGTATATGCAGAATTTCACGTTTGTGATTAAGCATATTTCGAGTACTGCTAACAAAGTGGCTGATGCTTTGAGCAGAAAGTGTTTGTTGTTGCAGGAGTTCCGAGTCAAAACATTGGGTTTTGAAAATCTCAGGGACATGTACGCAGGAGATGTAGATTTTGTAGAGGCGTATGAAGTAGCTGAGAATCTAGTTCTCAGAGATCGGAGTCCTTGGATAGATTATATGATCCAAGAGGGATTGTTGTTCAGAGGCAATCAACTATGTATTCCGAATTGCTCCATGAGGGAGAACTTTTTGAAGGAGAAACACAGTGGGGGCTTAGTAGGACATTTTGGCCATGATAAAACATTCGCGAAGCTGAGTGAGTCATACTTTTGGCTAGGGATGCGGTCAGAATTCAAGAGATTTTTTGACAGGTGTAGATTTTGCCAGTATTTGAAGGGGAGGAAGCAGAATGCAGGTTGTTATCAGCCATTTCCCATACCAAAGAGGCCATGGGAGGCGATAAACATGGATTTCGTATTGGGGTTGCTGAGGACGCAGAGAGGATTTGATTCTGTCTTTGTAGTAGTGGATAGGTTTTCTAAGATGGCACATTTTATTCCATGCCAGAAGACCAGTGATGCGACTAATATCGCAAATCTGTTTTTCAAGGAGGTCATTCGACTTCATGGATTTCCGAAAAGTATAGTTTCGGACAGAGACACAAAATTCATAGGGCATTTTTGGAGGACCTTATGGAAGAAGCTAGGAACTAACTTGGCGTTTAGTTTTGCTTATCATCCTTAGACAGATGGACAAATGGAAGTGGTCAACAGAAGTCTGGGAGACTTGCTGAGAAGCCTGGTGATGGAGCACCATAGCAACTGGGATAACATATTACCACAGGCAAAATTTGCATACAACGATTCAGTGAATCGGAGTACAGGGAAAAGTCCATTTCAGATTGTGTATGGCACACAACCGAGGGGAGTTTCTGAACTGATGGATTCAGAACAGACTGTGACTAGAAGTGCTAGCGCAGAAGAATTCGCTGAGGCGATGAAGGAACTTCACAGCCAGGTGAAGGAACGACTGCTGAAATCAAGTCAAGAATACAAACGCAGAGCAGATCAGCATCGGAGACAACTTCAGTTTGAAGTTGGCGATCTAGTTCTGGCACATTTGAGGAAGGAAAGGTTCTCGAGGGGAACATACAATAAGATGACGATGAAGAAAATCAGGCCATGTAGGGTCTTGATAAAATTCAGGGAAAATGCTTATGAGATCGAGTTTCCGGATGGCATCGGAATATCTCTGATATTCAATATCATAGATTTATATCCATACAGAGCTGGAAAAGCAGAGACTGGAACCGAGGAGCCAGTGATCCAGTGGACGAAGAAAATTCCAATTGCAGAGAAGCCACAGATGGAATGCATACTGGACAAGAGAATGGGTAAGAAGACCAGGAGAAAAGAATACTTTGAGTATCTGGTCAAGTGGAAGAATCATCCAGTTGAAGATGCTAGCTGGGAGAGCGAAGCAGTGATACAAAAGCATGGATAGACTGTGCAGGAGCTCATGGACAGGAGCCCATGAAAGTTTTCAAGCGAGGGAGTATGATGCAGGAGCATCGCCAACTCATCAAGCGAGCCAGCGCGAAGGCGGAAGACAGCTGGATAAGCCAACACAAAATTTTGAAATACTTTGGGAACTATTGCGCAGATCTTAAATGAGTCATTTAAGAGATGGCGCACTTGTGTATTGTAACGGACCTTGAGCGGATAGCTCTCGTCCTTAGGTAGATAGACGAAATTTAATTCAGTTAATGCTGGTAGATAGGATTTTAATTTAGATTTGATAGCTTAGAGTCCAAGAGGGAAAACAGATATAGACACCCTCATTATATCTTTGGATTATTATCAATTCAGGAAGAGCAGAAGAACAAGTAGAGAAATGTATGAAGAACACCCATGTACAGACATTTGAATTAATAGAAGAACTCTGATTCAAATTCATGGTTTGTGTTGATTCTCTGTGTTGATGTTGATAGTCTCATGAATGTCTACTTCCTGTCATATATTTTCTTTTATATGCTGTGTATGTGATTTCATGGTTGAATTGAAGTCTGAGAAGGTGAGTGAATGAGTTTCAATTGTTTCTCTAATTGAGCCAGAAGATTCCTGCAAGGAGTGCAGTCGAATTGTCCGCAAGGAGTGCGTTGACAGAAGGGTTCAATTAGAGTTAGATTTTGTTCTCATTCATCCAGAAGGTGTAGTTAGGCACAGTGCTGTGCAAGGAGTGCGCAGGCCAGGTAAAAGGTCTCAGGATTGCATTCTGAGCAGAGTGTTGGAAGACTGCTGCTGCAGCAGCGCGCAGAGTCAAAGGACTTCAAAACGGAAGCGTCGTTGAAGGGTTACCGCAAGGAGTGCATGCAAGGAGTCCTCAGGAAGACTTGAGAAGTCGAGAAAAATCTCAGGAGAAGTAGAGCCTTCACAATCTATTGAAGGACTGCACATAAGGTTTCCCATCAAGAAAGTCCTTCAGGGAGAGAGGAGCGACGATCAAGATCTCGAGGAGGTTACATCCATATCCGAGCCGAGCTCGAAAGGCTAGTGAGCATTGGCTCAACAGTTGATTTCCCTTCAGCCGATAAATCTCGAGGAGTTACGCAGGGGTTAAGCCCTAGTGTGCAGAGGAGATCACCCAGACAAGTCATCGGGATATTGAAGTCATAAAAAATTCCGAGGGTGCAGAATCATGACATCAGGAATCGCGATCCGTGATATCCTGATAGGTTCAGAACCATCCATCGTGTGGGACACGTGTCAGGAGAGTCCGAGGAGTCAGGGTTCGGAGAATCGAGGTTTCCAAAGGAAAGAAACTCTTGCACATTGGAGTCGCGAAACACGATATCCCGACGGAAGGGTCGTGTGGGCCACAGTCAGGGTTAGTGGAGGATAGGTGGCATACCATATCGGGGATCGGGAAAAGGTAAGTCCCAAATCCTTTGGCATTAGGATTCACGATCCCGCGAACTCTGAAATCCCGATCAAAGTGACGGGTGTGGAAAAGTCAATTTCCACGTGCGCATCGGAGATTCGGCGCATCGGGTATCAGGAGTCGGAAAATCAAAGTGCACGACATCATGAGTAGCGAAACCGTGATAGAGCAGAAGTCCCGATAGATACGGCAAGGGGTCAGCGTTGACCAAAGCTTCGGGTCTCGGGGATTCGAGAGCCCAGTGGTTGACTGTTAGACTCACGAAGTCGCGAGTTCCGATTCCCCGATAAGTTTAAGAAAGGGGGGGGGATCGCGTGAAGAGAGAATCTGTGGGTCGCAGATTTCCCGATAGGGAAATAGAGGAACCTTGAAGTTCTTCGGGCCAAGAGGAAAGGAAGATCCTGTGAGAGCGGACGTGCTTCGAGGAGTGTGGGCTGCGTCAATTAATCTGAAGACCAGGAAGATGATTTTTGAATCAAGATAACATACAATTATAACACCATTGGATCCTTCAGAAGGTGGAATATATATTGAGCCAACGACAATTTTTTTAATTATAGAAGAGATAAACCAATTATATAGATCTATTGCATGAGAAGAATATTACATTAATACAAAACAAATGGAATGCTTAGCTGAAGAAACATTAGTTCTTGTGCTTCAAAATTTGACACAGGACTGGAGAATTGGCAGCAACGATTACATGAGATATCTACAAGAATAAGTGCAAGAATGACGTGCACACTAAGATGGGTTGGCACAGTGGTAAGAGAACCTCCAAATTTTCATGGTCAAAATGATTTGGAAGATTTCTTAAGAAAGTTTGAAATAGAGGTCTCGAAAAATCAAAGGTTATTAGCTTTAGATATTTCATTGAAAGCAACACCTTCATGTTGGTGTGGTACTCATAAGGAGAACATCAATGATTGGTATCATTGCAAAATATTATTGAGCATCAAATTTGGCGAGAGCAGGAGAATAAATATGTGGAAAAATATGATGGAATAAGACAACCCATAGAACATGTAGACATATGTATAACCTAGTGGAGACTGGTACCACCAGAGGAATGGCCACATCATTCCATTCATACATTGGAAGGCATACCAAGGAATTGGTACATATAATTGGAACTGCACAGAGGAATTGTAAATTGGGAAGGTTTGCAACATAACTTTGTGATCACATTTTCATTTGAACATGAGAATCCAATGATGGATACAACACTGAAGTTGATAAAAGAGAGGATTTTTGAAGAACCTAAAGTTGATATTGTGACAACATATCAGAACCAGAAACAACAAATAGTCAGACGATTGTTACATTGTTACCAAGTCGCAGAATATGATCCAATAGAAGAAAAACCACGTGATATTCAAATAACAAAAGTTAAAGGGGACAAAGAAGTAGAAGGTCCACAATTACAATCATAATATTTTTCTGCACCACTGAATATAAAGAAAGTCAACATTGGAATCAAATAGAGCTTGAAGATTTCAAGTATTGGTGACTATTGGGATAATCAGACAGTAGAAAGAATAACAAAAATACTGTGTGAATATAACGACCTATTTCCAAAAACATTTTTAGAGATGAAAGGGGTAGTGGGAAAACTTGGAGAAATGAATATTCCTTCAAGATTAGATTTCAGACCAATAAGACAGAGATCTTATAGGCAAAGGAAGTATAGAAAGTACAAACATAAAGCAAAGGATAAATCTTGGAATGACATACATATTAAGAATAAATTTTTTAAGGAAGGATATTTGGTTCTCCTCTATGACAATAAATATTTGTAGCATCGAGGGAAGTTCAGGATGCATTGGCTAGGGCCATATGAGATAAAGTCTGTCACAGATGGAGGTGCTATACAATTACAAGATCTAGCAAGAAAATGAATTCAAGGATTGGTGAATGGTAGTTGACTGAAACTGTATAGGTATAGTCAAACCAATAACCCTTAGTAGTTATAGCACATAAAAGTAGAGTTGTACATAATGTATATAGTAGAAGTTAAAAGAAAACGACAAGAAAAAAGTGGAAAAATGAGAAAAATCCAAAAAGAAGTAAGAAGATGGATAAGTGGTAGAAATACAGTTGGAGGATACAATGCACAACAAAATTTAGTAAGTGATATGACATAAATTGAAGACATTGCGTGGCAGAAAAAGGTGAATGCAACATGCCAAGATAGAAAGTGGTCAGAAAAAGGAAAACCGTTGAACGGAAAAGTACAATGCGTCATAAAATTTATGACAAGCGGTATAAAAGTAGGAAACTTGCAAGGAAATACTCGTTGTGAAATTGTGTAAGACGAGAGATAAGGATGGAGAATTAAGTGTGAGCATGTATTTATAGAGCATCCAACGAAGATTCAGAGCAGTATTTTTAGGATTTTTCATAATGGCGCCACCGAAGGTTGGATCTCCCAGTCTAACTGCAAGGAAAACACACATCACCATGAGATCTTCGTAGGAGAAAGAAACATAAATATAAAACCCTAGTCAGCTAGAGGGAGTGGTAGACATGGATGCCATTCCTCCACCAATCATTGAGCCAATTATCCTGAGGATTGTATAGGAGTAGGAACCAATGACAAAGAAAATGGATGTTGACCCGATGGCCGGAGAACATAACCCTACTGCAGAGAAAAAACCTACACAATAGTTGGGTTTGGGAGCTCCGCAACAAACGAATGTGGAGGAAGACAAGAGAACAAAATCAGAAGAACCTAGGGAACAAGCCGAAGCAGAGAAGCAACCTGTTGTAGAGACAATGTCGTAAACAAAAGAACATGTACAAGTTGAGGATATAACAAGACAACTGAATTTTGACGTAGAGGAAGAAGTGGATGTGCACCAAGAAGCATGTCCATCCACAATGAAAGGAAGATATAAGGGAAAACAAGGGGTATAGAGATCAACCTGCAAGCATAAATAAGTTACATTGATGCTACCATGCATACCTGAAGGAGTCACGATTCTTCCAGGCATTTTAGGACATGTGGAGAAGTAAAAATTTTCATACCATGATGTTACAGGTAGGGAAAAGTTCCCTGAGTTTGCACCACAAGTGTATATGGAAAGCAAAGGTATAGGACCAAAAGGAGATGTAATATTAGAACCAAAGTAGTGGATTGTAGGGTTTTACAATAAAGGGATCATGAACTTGTTAGAAATCCCTCATTTTGGAAGGGGTAAAGATGTGAACAACTGTGTCAAACAATTATTGGCTTTAGTTCATGGAGGTGTTCTTTGGATGGAAAGATCAGTATCAATAGACATAGATATGATTTCAAAAATAACGGGTCTACCAACAGATGGAGAGAATCCAGAACAATATTTGTATGACAAGACTAAGGAGAAGGCCTTGGAAGAGGAGATGAAGAAGACATCTAAAGCTGGGAGAGGGTTCCATGGAATCATAATTAACAATATGAGTGAACTTGCGATAATATTAGCGACCAAGTTGATGGCATGCAAACTGTTGAGGAAGTGTCACAAGGAAGAAGCACCAGCATGAGTCATAACAACAACTGGATGGTGCACAAAAGGAAGCCTACTCGATTGGGCACCATACTTACTGAACTTATTTTTAGATGACTGCAAGGATGCACATGAATTAGGAATAGATTTCCATTATTCATGGATGATCATACTCATCGCATTGGTGGGTTGGGGACACCCTAAATATAATGGATTTTGGAAAAGGATAGGAAAGTGTCGTGCATCACAATATACAACTTTATGGAATAATTTAGACGTGAAAACAAGGAAGGATAATTTTAGTATCTTTTCTATGTACTTTGATGAAATTCAAGAAAAGGTAGTTGAGACATGGAGGATACCACCAGAAGTGGTGGAGGAACATAAGAACATAGCTAATTTTGAGGTTTCCAGGAACAATATGTGGATTCAGGAGAAAAGAGATCCCAAGAAAAATTGGTTGCAGATGACGCACTGCATCACAATAATAGAAGTTCAATGGGCCATGAAAGTCTATCCTGAAGAATGGAAGGTACTCATGACCTCAAAGAAGACATCAAAAGGAAAGAAGCAAGTAGAAGCTGGTCCATTGCATGAATCAAATAGTCCAGCAGGGAATACGAGGAAGGATGCAGAATGCACCAAGGATACTGGAGGGAGCACAAAAGTGAGAAAAACTAGACAAAATAATATTCCAAATCCCTCAACGTAGGAGAAGGGTTGTGCATAAGTAACAAATGGAGAAAAATAGAAGGACAATAATTTTCCTGCGTAGGAGGAACTCAGAGGAGGAGATGTACCAGACTTGAAAGTACTAGAGACTACAATGCGAACACAGACTCTATCAATGAAGAGGACAGTCATACAGGAAGTAGGCCAAAGAAAGAATATGAAGGTGCACAAGAGTGTCCCTGCATTGAAATTAACAAAAGATGATGCAAAATTGGTTGCAGAGGAGGTGCAGGACCGCGCACCAGAGGCATGGTACGAAACTGAGAAACAATGAGAGGAGGTCATAAACAAGTTGAAAGACATGAAGGATAGATTGGCACAACTACAATTGAATACATCACAACAAAAGGAACATGCACAACCACAACAAACTGCTTAGGACAAGACAATTCCAGTGCAAGAGACAGTCCAAATTATAGCATCAGGTAGTGAAATTTTTTTCATTACTCAGGATATGTTGTAAATGGATGAGGAGGCAATGCAAAAATAGTTGAAATATATAGACCACTTGGACTTGGATCTGGACAAGGTCCCAACCAAAGCGCTGTATAAACTTCAGGTCAACATCACACAAGAGATCCAATCAAGAGCACATGCCGATGCGATAGATTTACATCTGGCTAAGACAATAAGTGACACATTTAAGATAGCAATCCACGAGGTGCAGGTTGAGAGGGAGGAAGAAAAACAATGCATTGGATAGATAGAGTAGTGGGTAGAAGATGTATTCAATACAATTCCAGACAACATTCAAGAAGGGGAGAATTTACAAACATAGGAGAAGATTGGGAAGATAACAAAGGAAATGGAAAATTATAGAAGCAACATCACAAAGTTGATGACACTCTTACAAATAAGCATGCTTCCAGAAGTTATATCACAAATATAGTAGGAGGTGACATGCCACATGGAGAACATTGCACAAAACATTCAAGAAGTTATAGAGTTATACAATAAGAGTGCACAATTATGGACAAGTCTGTAGGAGGATGAAAAGCCATAGGAGTTGGAACAAAAGGAAGGAGTGAACACTGTCGCGCAAGACTTGAAATAAAAGTAGAAGGCAATGACAATTCATGATAGGTTAAGGAGCATGAAGTAGTTAAAAAACTTGCAGGAATAATTGAAGAATGTACAAGAAGAAAAGCAGTTGAGGCAGGCTCAGTTGGAGCCATTACAAGAAGGTGCATTGCAAAGGTTGATAGAGATTGATACAACCAAGGGATAGATGGAAAACATTAGGCTGGAGATTTAACAAATGATAAAGGAGCATATCAGTGCGCAGACTGTGGATTCTTTTGTAGAGAAAAGCGCACATGTGAAAGCTTGAGTTGAAGACATTTTAGGTAGATTCAAGGAGTTGGAGAAGTCAATAAAATATGAAAACATTGCCTGAGTGGCTTGGTACAAGCCATAGGTGAGTGTTGGGGGCCTATTGGTGTAGTATATTTTGGGGAACAACACAACAATTAAGGAGGAAGTTAGAAAAGGGATCTAAAAAGGAGCGCGTGCCGTAAGTCAAGGAAAAGCAGTGCACTAGAAAGAAAGGAAAAGTAGCGCAAGGAAGAGGAAAGGCAAAGGAAAAAATAAGGATAGCACGACAAGAAAATGGTTGGATCGAGGACCAGCCATGTGCAGGAAGTTACAATGTGGAAAAACCTGATCCATTTAGGGTTAGGGTTTTGGGTCCTTGTTGTAAGGGTTTTTACCCATTTTTGTAGTAAAAATATGTATTGGAAGATCTGAGGATGGATATATTTTTATCATCTTTGAGTTGTGAAGCAAGTACTTTTTGAGTGAGTCTTTGATGAGTGTTTAAGTTTGGTTGAGATTTGTGGAGCTAATAATGAGTCAGTAGTTGAGATAGATGGATTGTAATTGAGGGTCAGGTCGTAAGCTGTGGATCTTGGTGCGACCTGGTCAGCCTCATGGAGAATATGTGTATTTCACATGCACTTTTGATGTAATGCGTGCAACACAATGAGTTGATGAAGATGAATAAAGAAGCAAAGAATGCGAGATATTTGTGGATGTAGCCCAAGGGGATGATCCATGGTAAAATATTGGGTCACTGTGTGGAATGGTTCTTTATGTGTTGCTATGGTTTATGATGAATGAATGAATGAATGAATTTGTTAGATTGAAAATGAAACATTGAACACACACTATAATAGTTCTGATACTTACTGCAGAATGAATGTTTATGGTTAAAGGAATGGTGGATATGTATGATGATGCATTTGAATGGTAAATCTAATATATGTTAAAGGGAGAAATAATGTTTGAACACCCCATAGTAGTAGCATCCCCTCCACGACTGTATACATCTAAGTCCTGCAGTTACCTATAAGCCATCTCGAGTGAGACTGCACTGTACACTCTGTGAGAAGCATTGCCTTCTGGTCTCCAAAAGGGCCGATGGTTTGAAATATTTTGTTGGAAGCCTAAAGTAGAACCCGGGTCAGCCTAAACATCCAAAAACCCTTTAGACTTGTTTACACTAGTGAGGTTGGTGCAACAAAGTTAGTGACGCTCTAGGGTCATCCCCTCAAATGATTGATCAATGATAGTTTTTTGAAGGCATATTGTGCCCCATAGGGGTTGGATGTTGCATGAATTGATGAAGTTTCAATGTTATCCTGGAGTAGGAGTTAGGTAGGTAGGAGGAAAGGAATCTAGAAGTACACACTAATTAGTAGGATAAGATAGATCTAGGTAATCAATAAGACAAGACATGTCATACTCACACAGATTTAGATGATTCAAATTTTTTTAAGGGTTAAATGATAGAGTAAAAGAAAAGGGAAATGATAGCTGTAGGAAAGTTGGAAAACATGACCTATGGGAGAATAAGGTAATGATACAATAAGCAGTTGGGATCAGACATGTTACAATGGCATGAAAATGAGAATAATTATGGAAACATTTACCAAAGGGTGTATTGATGGTTATGGAAGGAAAATGTATCACTAGTCAACATTAGCATAAGGAACACATACAAGTTAATAGTTAGGCAAGTGAAAATAATTGAGGGAAGTTCCTACACAAGTATTCCTTGTTCCCACTAACCCACTACATAGACATTCATCAATCATAGAGTTCATATTGAGCCAAGAACATAGTTTAGAGTGATTCAAGAGCAGAGTTTAGGGTGACCATAGATAAGTGAAGTGTGGGTTGAGTGGGTTTGCATCAGGTGTTCATCACGCACAACCCTTCAATTTCATAGTTGGGACAATGAGATAGAGCAGAGCTCCAGGGAAGTATGTTGCAATACAATTTAGCTGAGCTAAGAGTCTACCATAACAATTGCCTCCTCAAGCAAGTCCCATGCACAATCAAAGTTGAAGACAGTAAAGGAAGCAAAAATTCTTGACATAGAAATACCTAGAAAGGTAAACATCAGAGGAACTTTGTTAGGAAGGGTCCCCAACCTCAAGTATGTGGATTAAAACATCTACTATGAGGTGTAGTTACCATAACTACATTTTGATGCTTATATAGAAACCATTACAAGAGGGAAAGTGGCACCCAATCCATGGTCCATGTCCATCTACAAATCAAGAACAAGGACATTATTGGAGGTTCCTCACTTCAGGCACATCCAAAACATCAACTCACGTGTTTGGACCTTACTAAGAAGGTTGCATGGGGGATTCCTTTGGCTAGACCACACCTACTCGGTTGATTTCGACACAATGTGCCTCATTACATGCCTTCCTAGAATGGAGGAGGATCCTACGGTCACATTGATGGCACATGATGCCAAAAAATAAGATATATAAAATAAGTATGAGAGAGAAAAAGGTATGAAAGGTGTAGTCATATCATTAATTAATGATGTATAGGTCCGATTTTCCACATAGATACTTGCTTTCACATTTATTTGAAAGTTCTAGAAGGATGAGTGCCCCATTGGGTGTCATCCTAGCCATAGAGCGATGCACCCAAAGAATTAATATGGGATAAGCTCATTAGTTGATGAACAAATTCATCTAGGACTCAGTGGATGCACACGACCATGCCAAGGAGTTTTTATATAGTTGGGTGTTACTCCTACTCGCAATGAGAGTATGACAACCACCACTAGGATTGAAATATGATCATGTAGTTTCTGAAGCTTTCCCTGCACCCAAATTTAATGAGCTACAATACAACCATGACAAGAACATCCAACATGAGAACACCATGGATTTTCAGCTATGGTACATAGAAATGATCCAGGCGACTATGCAAGCCTTCTTCATATCGCACAACCTCATTTATAGGTACAAGGAATATATTCAATTTGAATTTTATTTCCATAATGTTTTCATCACCCCACACACATATCTGTAGACTCATGCTGAGATCCTCCCATTTTGTATTATCGAGGAGGATATTCAACATGTCATTGTAGAGTGGTCGAAGGCACTTCAGCCCACACTGGATGTTGAATCAGAACTCTTGGAAACATGGAACATGTAGAGGAAAGAAAAAGAATGTGAAGAGAAATCCAAAAGGCCAGATAAGAAACCAAAGGTATAGATAAAATAGGTGCAACCAAACAGGGGGAGTACTCCACCCATTAAGGGAAAACAAGCACAAAATATGTAGAGTGCAACCTCTAGGTCTAGTTCAACAAGGTGCATTCCTATTCTATCACTAGTGATCATTCATGTGCCCATAAAAAAAGAATATCCATCTCACATGGAGGTGAAGTCCTCCAAGTGAAGTATATTGACCCATTAGATGGAGGAATAGTAAAAAGACACCAATAATCTAGGGTAGGATCAAAGGTCTTCATTAGAACCAGTTCAAAGCATCATCAAGGTGCTCCAATATAACTTGGATGTGAAACAACTACTGCATAGAGGTTCGACAAAAAAATTAGGTGAGGTACGTCATGAAATCCTCATTACTAGCATGTCAGTCAACCCTAAGCCCCAAGACCAGATGGTCGTAGGTACCACCACTAGCGCTAAATCACTACGTTGTAGTATGCAAAAGAGGGTCCTGCATCTCAACCCCTTATCCTTGACAACGTATGAGGAATATATGACTTCATAGCCTTCACCATTCCCTTATGCAGAGATAGAATTGGTGCAAGTACCCTCATAGAACCTGCAAGTCTTCATGGTAGAAATAATGAATTAGTAGGTGGATAGACAATGCACACTCAACTATTTGTATACAATGATGCAACAAAAGCACACACAAGAAATAACTATGCACCAAGAAACCCAACAAAGAAATTCATAGGATGTAGATGCACTCAAGGCCATCCAATAATGCCATGAAGCAGATTTAGCTACATAAACATTATTGATCAAGGAATTAGAGGAAGTATGTGCCCAATTCCCCAACACGGCTGAGGAAACTCCCGAACTTCCAGTGCAGAATAAACTCAACAAGGTGAAGGAAGTTGTCCAACACTTATATCCACATAACTCATAGCTTCAACAAAGATTAAAAATCACCTATCCATCATAACAGAGGGATTCAATTGAAATAAAATATTGTGGCCACATAAAAGTTGTTTCTCCAAGGGAAAGCATGCATGGAAGGATTCTCGGGAGTGGTTAAAATAAATTTCCAACTTTGGACCCACCTACAAAAGCCCAGGAAATTAGCATAATTGAATATCGCATATGAACAAGTGAGGTGGAAATCAATGAGAAGAAGCAGACACTGACCTCCCACCCATAGAGCACAAGGTGGCCATGACAGAGTTAGCTAGCCTTAACCAATAGATTTAATCTTCCCATGTTGATCAATAGACATTGACAACATTTGTGTTGGAAGCACAAGAGTATGCACAACATGACCATTATGCGCTCGCTGATGCACATGAAAGGGTATCCCTAGTGATACAAATGGGTGCATAGATCAAGCCAAAGGTGGGGTCGACCACACTGGAAAAGGTCGACCAATTTTGCAGCAAAATGAAGGAACTAATGACAATTGTTGTTGATATTGAATTCAAGTTCCAAAACTTCATCATAGAGATAATGAAGAAGGTTCCATCCATCGACCAAGTCACACCACAACAAAGTTTGTGGGATCGAGGATGAGCCAATTAATAGTGTTGGGGGCCTATTGGCACCATGAGATTTTTTCAAGACCATGCATGCACCACAAATTTTCCACTATGCATGCACCATGAGTTTTGTACTGCATAGTGCTAAGATTCAACGCCTGCACCAACTAGTTTTCTACTGCACGTGCCAACTAGTTTTTCACTTTGTGTAATGAATTTTATAAATATCACATGCATATCAAATCCTCTAAGATCAAAATAATGTTTTTAACCATTTTTGTAACTGAACGATTGGTCGGGGTTGAGATTGTTAGTGAGATGACAAGTTTGTTATGATTTCCATGCTTCTATAAAGAGATAGGGGATTCCATGTGAATAGACTAGGGTTGACCTATTTGTTATTTTTATTGTTGGTTGGTTGTTCACTTCTAGTTTATTTTGAGATTCATTGTAATGGTAGAACTATAAATGGAATATGAGAGAGAAATTAAATTGAGATCCAAGTCTCTAATCTCTAGTTTAACCTTAATGAGTCTCCATGCATATGAATGTTCCCCTTGAAAAACACTGAGAGATAAATAATGTTATCCCTCAAGATGTTCTAGGCTATTATTGGAACGATGTCAAGGCATCCTATGGGCCAAGACTCAGGATGAATATTAAGGCCAAATTTGCATTAATATATTTATGTAATATTTGGGAAGTTCCCCCCCACCTCTCTCTCTCTCTCTCTCTCTCTCTCTCTCTCTCTCTCTCTTCCTCTTATGAAATTATAGGATCTTAAACAGTCTCATCTCAGATGAAAAATTATGCAACTATCAAAGGAATATGTCTACGATTGTTTTAGACAATCAAGATTTAAAAGGAGAATGAAGTGATGAATTGGAAGAAAAACAAGATAAACATTCAGGGCGCTACTGAGAATGAATCCTGTAGCTTATGGAAATAGAACAACGTGATGATAAATTAAGAATTCAACATCTCTAATAGGTGTATACAGATCAATAAAACATGCTTCAAACAATACACATCTTCATACACTCAAATTCAAGGAGGTTCCCTATGCATATCATTCAAATGAATAAATAAAATGACAAGAAATGGTCATACATTTAGAGGAAATCACTTTTGTCATTACTATAAATCATAAAATAATACTAAAAATTAAGAATGGCCTACTGTCTAAGATTTTATAAATCAGATCTGATATAAGAAAGAAAAAAAATGGGAGGATATGCTTTACAAGAACACAAATACAATAGAATAATTACAGACTGAAAACTTACATGTAGGGGATGAATCTCTGACTGCCTGCTACATTTATCAACTAAATGTGCTCAAGGTTTCTAGTCAAACAACTATGGTTATAAGAAACTCTTCAATTCCCCAAAGTGTTGACCTTGATAATGGGCACCTGTGTTCTCTTTTATTCCTCTCACTCGTGCCCTAAGACCGCTTCTTGAAACCATTGCCATCTTCTTAAAATGGTTTACTGCTTCTTGATTTCTTGAACGATTTCCCCTCTGGTCAAAATTAATTACTTTTACCTACATGATTTTTGATATGTTGAGATCATGGGGTAGTTGGGAACCTTCAGGCCAAAAAATCCATCATGCTCTTCTCTTTACAAATCTCTGTAATAATTTTCCTCTTTAGCTGGAAGCTTGAAACATTAACTGTAGATATCATGAGACTCAACAACCATCGAATCGATCTTAGCTATCATTATCGACCATTGAACTTTAACAATGGAACTTCACGTTGTTGGAAGACAAACCAAACACTTGGAGTATCGGTGATCGAAGCATCGAAGGTCTGTATATGAATGTGATTAAATCAAGGCCATCCAACTTGCAATGCATATAAACCCTCCTTTGTGGACCTAATCAAATCTGGGTTGTTGATATGTCCACCGATGAGCCTAAAATTCCTTGACATTTAAAATTGAAACTGAACCGTTGATCTGGAACATGATCTGATCTGGGCTGTTAATCGATTGAACTTGACATTTCTTTAACGATGTCTTCGTTGGGGTGATTGATGATAACCTACGTTGGGGAATATTCATCGCATTTCATCGTTGATCATGTCTATAATGATCTCTACCTATTAGAAAAACAGGATCGCGAAGAAATAAAATAAAACAAATGCGGAAATAAAACACAAAAGATACAAAATACAATAGAGACACAAAAATACGTGGTCCACCCAGTGTGGGATATGTCCACCAGAGAAATTTCCAGGTCCTTCCTTTATTATTATCCAACAAATGAAGGGATACAACCTACAACACACCCGCTGTAACTTCCTCTTCTTTCTCTCACAGTCTCATCTCTCAGAATACAATATTCACATTGATAAATAGTTGCAATACATTTCCCTCATAAAATATGGTTTCCTTCTAGGGAAAAGAACCCCAACATAACTTCTACCGTTAGATATGCGACCTTATAATCAATGGTATAGATTTACTATGAAATTACAATACACATTTACAAGGAAAATTTTTCTTCAGGGGCTTCGCCCCCAAACCCCCATCAGGGAACACTGTCCCCAGAACCCCTGTCGGGGGCTTGCTTTCCCCTAGACCCCCCATCCAGGGGGATGCCCCCCCCACACCCCACAATAGGGGAAATCCCCCCCTGCACTCCCCCGTGTGGAGGAGTGTACATTATTCCGGGGTGTAAAGTTTTCATGGGGTATAAACACGACTGAAAAAAAAGACCTCTAAATCAAGAAGATAATGAGGATCCACAACCAACACTACCATTCATATTTCTCTGAAATGATAAGGGCCCTTGATACAGATAGACCATAAATGAAAATAGGCTAAGGAATTTGATGGTCATGTTGACATCACCCTAGATACATGGAATCCTTATATTGGTATACACTGATACTGATGTGGTATAGAGGACAAGACACATGTCACCCATTTTCGAGATGATAACCTTTATATATGGTGGGTTCCCCATGTCCATGTGGTAGTTGATGGTTTTCCTCGACAGTACTACATTGACATGCCTCACTGCCATCTCTTTACATTTCTCCGATGAAAATGTCATTGTCGACATTACTTTATGTATCCAAAAACTCACTTTTCATTTTTGCTGACGATGATGTGCACCATGATGTCTACTGTTGATATTTCACCAAATCAAGGGGAGACATTGATCTCTGGCCGACCAAAAGCAAAAAATGGCTAAGGAAAATATTGCCACACTGATGTTGGACATGTGGCAGACTTATACTAGTCCCATGAAGTTTCTTATGAGGAATCCATGCATGACACATGTCACCCACTTTTGACATATTCACCTGTGCATCTGACAGGTTCCACATGTCCCCATGGAAACATATGATTGGTTCTAATAGGGCTCCACTGGAGGGCTGACATGACACCTGATTTATATGCTTTCAAGGCCCAAGAGTAGATCTGGACCATTGATCAATCTCACTTGAAAAATTCCCAAGAGTAGATTTGGGCCGTCCATCGAAGGATCCCATTAGAGGGGTATGGGTTTGGACTTCAAACATGAATTTGACAAGGGGACTCTGAGACCACATTTCGACCATCAATCTAGATTTTCAAGGGGTAGTCCAAAAATGAATGAGGTCCATCAATCTAGATCGACCAATAGAAACAAATTGGCTAAGGCATGAACATTATCGTGTTGACGTCACCCTAGATGTATGTTTCCTTCTCAATGGTCTGCACTAGTGCTAATGTGGCAAACAAATGGGACATATGCCACCCGATTTGGAGATATCCACCTGTGTATGTAGGAGTTCCACATATATACATTTAGTTCGGGCTGTTTATCGGAGGTGTGTCATTGGAGTGGTCCAGAAGATGGGTTTTGAGATGACTCTGACATGGAAATCTAATGACCATTTATCTAAAAGGTCAAACACATGATGCGATTTGAACTGTCGATCTTTTGGGGTCCGGAAAAATGCTAAATCTACACTTTTAGGCCACGGTCTTGTGATAATATCCTTGGCCAATAGTGCTAGGCACATTTTTCACATGAATATCTCCTTTTGGATATTCGATAAGGGCCTGAGGGTGTTACACATCAAAATTACTCACTTCAATAGTGTCACAAGTGTCGTCATTACAGGTGTTGTAAGTGTCGCATCTTGTCCGCAAGTGTCGCATCTTGACCACAAGTGTCACAAGTGTTACAAACATCATACTACCATATTGCCTATGTTGTGCCTCTAAGGACATCATAAGGACACTTAAGACACCTCAAAGACTAGTTTTGAAGAAGAGAAATCAATTGACAAGGATTACAAGCCTTTTGCCACTAGAAAAACCACTCAAAAATGGATTTTGGAGGGCATCGCTCCCCTACCCACTGTCAGGGAGTGCTAGCACTCCATGGGTCTCTTTGGGGGAGTGTTCAAACACTCTGTGTACCCTTTTGGGGGAGCACTACCTTTTCTGAGTGGATTTTTGGTTTGTTGAGCTAAAACAGGGAAGAATCCCCTCAATTTATGAAGGTGGTTGGATTGGAATAGAAGGTCAAGGCATGATCTTAGGGAAGATCCTCAACTGAAGGAGAAGAATCCTCAACTTATCCCGAAGATATCTCAAGTGGTTGGGCCTCTCCAAGGTTATATAAGGAGGCCTCCTCATGGTGAAAGGGGGAGGTAGAGACTAGAGATTGATACCAAACTTATGATCCTATAAGTGGTATTAACAAAAAATATTGGAGATATGGAACTTATGATCCCATAAGTGAGACGTCATCAAAGTAATCAGTGTATATT
>ML818764.1:159798-193401 GCA_009831015.1 Picea engelmannii
ATACCGCGGTACCTAGGACGGACATCAGACCAACGCTTTGCAGAGTATACCCAGAGGGTGCTTCCGTATTCGAGTTGCACTTGCACCGGTAAGTTGCTCTAGTGTTGGTTGTTGTAACTGTTCTTCCAACTAGTTTAGTGCTTTTTTGATTTATCTGCTAGGGGCTTTCTTTTAGTGAGTGTTAGTGTTTGTTCGTGTAGAATACCTTAGCGTGTCGTGAATCTTCTCACACAGTGGAGGATTCGGAGCTCCGCCGGTCACGAAGGCTTTTGGGCCTGCTGCCGGTTATACTGGAGCCACCCCCGCCACCTTTGAGGCGGAAGCTCGACCATCAAGGGTCTTTCGAAGCAACCGGGGCTTTTGAGCCCGAACAACTTCCCGAGGAATCGACCGCCAATCTTGGATTGGTTTAAACCTCCAACACTGATATCTGGACACCGGTTATTGTACCAGTCCAATTTACCGAATTCTTGTCAGTGCCTCATACAACTATGGCAACAGACGCTGCTACTTTGTCTGGGAATTCTTCCATTCCCATCACCGTTGTTACCACAGGAGAAGCTTCTCCTAACTTTCCTTTGTCGACGGTCCGGGCCACCATGGTCTCGGCCGCAACTATGTCGCACAGTGGACTGACCCCATCTATCGCGGCGACCACACCTCCTTACATACCTAGTGCGACAGGCCCTCCGTTTTCATACGGTATGCCTAGTTCAGGTACTAGTCCTGCACTCACTTCATCCACTTTCCAGACTTTGGGTCTGGGGGAAGGGAGCTCTAACGCTCCTCTGCATGGTCAAATTGGGGGCATTCCTGTCCCTTTCAATGCTTTTCCTTACGCTGGAGGTCATATTCCTCCTTCGTCCCCTTCGCTTGGTGGATCGCATCAGCAGTCCGCCGGGCAGCCGTCACACACAAGTCCTTTTGGAGCCGGGAGTCAAGGAACACCTGCGCAAAATCAGCCGGTAGGTTCATCACCGTTTGCTTGGAACGGGACATTTGGTAATAACACTTTCGCATCCGCTGCTTTCCCTTCTGGGGGCACACCTGTTTTTGGAAAGTTTACGCCGGCACAGGGTACTATTCCTGCGTTGGGGGCACATATACCAGGACCTTGGAACTCAGCACAAGGATCCGTTCCGTCCTCTGGAATGCCGTTCTGGGGTAATTCTTTCCACAACCAATGGAACCCTGGACATACCTCTATGCCTCTTCCATCAGGACCGACATGGGGTAATCCGTCCCAAAGTCCGTCAAACACGATGAACGCCCAACATCCTATGTCCTTCATGGGGAATCAGCCAATGATGTCTCCTCAGATGCAAAACCCTTACGCTGGTCAGGGCCATGGTTTCTACTAGAACCCGGGTCAGCAGCCAAACTTTTCCTGGCAACCTGGTGCCAGTCAAACTCCAGGACCCTTTTATCCTAGCTATCAGCAGCAACCTAAACTACCATTCTTGGCGACGTTACACTTGCCAGATTTGACACGGTTGTTAAATGATCCCATCTGTCACGATCCGTGTTGGCCTCCTATGCCGACGAAGTTGCCTTTGGACATCCCAAAGTTCGAGGCCAAGCCTAATGAAGATCCAGGTGATCACGTGACTACTTTCCACTTATGGTGCTCATCTAACTTACTGAAAGATGACTCCGTCCAGTTGCGATTGTTTCAATGCACTCTTATTGGGAGTGCCGCGAAATGGTACATAGAGCTTGATCGTTCATGATATTCTTCTTTTGGCAAACTGGCAATGGCCTTCCTCAACCATTTCCAGTTACCTGTGAGATACGACGTCGGCACAAAATTGCTAGCTAATTTCGAGCAGACGACTGTGGACCATATCTCGGATCATATTCGAGAGTGGCGACGCCGAAAGAGTCTTATCAAGGTACCGGTCCCACCAACATTCCTGCTAGAGTGGTTCCTTAAGACTTTAGTTCCGCAGTTATCCAAAGACGTCGCAACTTCAGGGGTTTTCTCCGAGGAAGATGCCATCATGAGGGATCAATAGTTTGAGCTTATTTATTCTCAGTCTGGTCTATTGTACAACATCCTACTGGATGCACCACGATCGATTCTGGATAAAACCAGACAGAGAGCCGGACCACATGCCGATGGTATCGTTGGTTCGGCACAAACTAAGCCCGCTGAGCAATTGACAAAACAATTGCAGCAGTTATTTATACAACACTCAGCGGCCAGCCAGACTACTGCTTTGGATGTTCCCCCTACTCAAACGTCGGAAGTACACTCCGTACAGACAACTAACCCAAAGGCCAACCAACAACCCGAAGGGAAGAAAAAACAGCGCAAGAAGAGTAAGGGGGATAAAAAACCAAATGATAATGCTGGCGAGGGCACCACGGAAAAGAGGAAGGCGAGGTATCCGTGCAACTTGTGTGCGGAAGACCACCCGACCCATCTATGCCCTCAACTTGAGGAGGCCCAGAAGTTTTTCACACAACAACAACAGGCCGTGTTGACTAATCCCTTTCAGCATGGGCAAAATTTGACTCAAGCCTCTGCGAGTGGCGAAGAGGGCAGCCAAGAAAACTGCCCTCCTCCAAACAACTCATCTTCCACGAACGTATATATGGTGAAAAGTGATGCTTTCATAACGACTAGAGCACATGACTATAGCAAACCAAGCGCCCCTGAGAAAGGCAAAGAAGCTGAGATCCCATCTCTTCCTCTTTAGATCGAGAAGATGTTGGGTGAAACGATGACACGCATTCCAAAAGGTGCGTTCAAGCGCGCTTCTCACAATCCAAACGCAAGGGCCGCCCAGAACTACTCTGTGGTGGAAGATTTATCTCAAACCCCTTGTGCTATGTCTGCTTTGGAGGTCCTCCAAAGTTGCCATGCTCAGAGGAAATCCTTGTTGACTGCTCTAGGCTCTACTGAGACTTGTAACCCGGGAAATATCATGTTAGATACCACTGACTTAAAACCTTGTTTGCCTTACCATGTCATGTTTCAGATAGTAGTGGCCCATCCCACGAAAACTTTTACACGGAATATCTTCCGCACAGTGGTAGATGAGGGCGCTTCGACTTGCGTTATGTCGTTAGCATGCTGGAAAGCCATTGGTCAACCTGAGTTGTCTCCGTCACCTACTCTCCTTACTGCGTTCGATGGTCGTTCTTTCCGACCGCATGGCATCATTCCTTCTTTCCCTGTCCAGTTAGGGGGGAAGACCGTGTGCGTCGAAGTAGAAGTAGTTGATGCCCCCATCGACTACAATCTATTGTTAGGTCGTAGCTGGACTTACGCAATGCAAGCGATGGTCACTACAGTTTTTCGAGTCTTACTGTTTCCACATGAAGGCCGGATAGTGACTATTGATCAGTTGTCCTTCTCTCGACCTGACCCAGCCTTGGGGGCATCCACGGTTCCCATGGTAGATAATCCTCAAGCCGGTGTCATCAACGTAGGCGATGTCAAGTTTATATAGAACCACCACAAGGCTGAGATTTTCCATGTTTCGTCGTTTTTCACGACTTACTTTCAGGATCCGTGGACTCTTCCTTCCCCATCAACCACGATGGATGAGACAGGTCACGCTGGCATGGCCACACCCTTGTCGGCCGCTGAAGTAGCGTACTCTTTGGTCCAACAAACTTCAGCTACTCTTGATCCGATTCCCACACAAGAGTTGGATCCACTCCTCGAGCCTATCTAGGCTCAGGTTTCTCTTACTGATATCGATTCGTTAGATTTAGTCTTGCCTTCTGATGAAGCTATAATCGAAGCAATGACTGGTCCAGACAAATCCTGGGAAGATCTTCATCACAGATCATACTTCCTCCCAGAGTTACACCGAATCGAGGCAGGAGAATTCACTATCACCATGACGGGAGATCAGCCTTGTCCCATTAACCTCTTAGCTACACAGGATATTTATGATGAGGGAAATATGGCGACTATCATTGCCACGATACCTATCAATATCTCCCGAAACTCTGGCATCGTGGAAAATGTCTTCGTCAGAGAGGATTTCTCCCCCGAAGAGATTCAGATTTATACAGATCTTTTTAAGGAATTCTACGATGTTTTTGCTTGGTCTTATGAGGAAATGCCAGGCATTGATCCAAAAATAGTTGAACACGAAATCACTACGTATCCTGATGCTAAGCCTGTTCGACAGAAACTTCGTCCAGTTAATCCTAGGAAAGCAGCAGCTATTAAAGCTGAGGTTGAGAAATTGCTTAAGGCAGGGTTCATATACCCTATTCACTTGACTCAATGGGTGTCAAACCCCGTGCCGGTCAATAAAAAACAAGGCACGATTCGTATCTGTACCGATTTTTGTGATTTGAATAAGGCATGTCCAAAAGATAATTATCCAACCCCATTCATCGACCAGATCATTGATGAGTGCGCTGGTTGCGAAGCCTTTTCATTCATGGATGGTTTTTCGGGTTATAACCAAATCCAAATCAAACCCGAGGACCAACACAAAACGAAATTCATTTGTCCATGGGGTATGTTCGCCTATCGAAAAATGCCTTTTGGTCTCAAGAATGATGGAGCCACTTTCCAGTGGGCCATGTCTTTTACGTTTCACGACCTCAAACATATAGTCGAGGCCTATCTAGATGATTTAGCATCACGCTCTCGCAAGCGAAAAGATCATCCAACACACCTCAGACTAATCTTCGAACGTTGTCGCTACTTCCGGATTCGCTTGAATCCCAACAAGTGCAGCTTTTGCGTCACGTCAGGACGCTTGTTAGGTTTCATAGTGTCAACCACAGGGATCATGGTATATCCTCTCAAGGTGGAGGCAATAATCCAGTTTCCCCCCCCACGCACGATTTTACAACTTCAAAGTCTTCAAGGCAAGGAGAACTTCTTACGACGCTTCATCGCCAACTATGCCGAAATTACCAAGGGCTTCATGCGTTTACTGAAGAAAGGCGTTCCTTTTCTCTGGGACGAAGCCGCACAACGCTCTTTCGACGCATTGAAACATGCCCTTACAACCGCACCTCTGCTACGACCACCGAATTATAACAAGGATTTCCTCTTATATCTGGATGCCGCAGAGTCAACCATAGGCATGGTTTTAGTTTAGGAAGATGATTCATTTTCTGAATACGTGATCTATTACCTGAGCCGAGGCCTCGTAGGACCGGAACTTAATTATACACATCTCGAAAATCTTGCGTTGGCGACAGTCCATGCTGTTCAACGGTTCCGTCACTATGTTCTGTTTCGCAAGACCACCGTCATAGCTGTCGTGAATCCATTCTAGTACATGTTGACACGACGTGTTATTGGCGGCAAAATCAGTAGATGGATGGTAATCATCCAAGAATTCGACTTAGACTTCGTTTCAGCCAAGTCCAAAAAGTCGTTGGTCTTCGCAGAACTTATCTCAGAACTTTCGGTTGAGTCAGGTGACGTCGTGCCTGAGGAATCGCCTATCCGGGGGGATATGTTTTTGATCGAATCATCTGACCCCTGGTACGGAGATATACTGATCTATCTCTAGACTTTGAAGTGTCCTACCTCTACTTCTCGTGATGAGCGTCGGCGGATCCTCCATCAGGCCAAGAACTATCTTGTACTCAATGATACTTTGTATTGGAGAGGTGTAGATTGTATCTTGCGTCGATGTCTCACTCATGAGGAGGCCGTCATAGTGCTCAACGATTGTCATACAGGAGCTTGTGGCGGCCACTTATCCGGGTTGGCAACAACCCAAAAAATCTTACGAGCAGGTTACTTATGGCCCACGCTTATCAAAGACTGTGTTGAGTCGGTCAAGAAGTGCCATCCGTGCCAAATCTTCTCACGGAAGATGAGGGCACATCCAGCTCCGATGTTTCCTGTTATCACCGTCAGTCCCTTCACCAAGTGGGGGATTGATTACACTACATGCAACCCCCCATCAGCAAGGGGGCACTGCTATATCATTGTGGCTGTCGACTACTTCACTAAGTGGGTCGAAGCCATACCGACGTTCAAAGATGATGGAGAGACTGCAACTCTCTTCTTATTTAACCAGATTATAGCACGGTTCAGAGTCCCGAGAGAGATTGTCACTGACCATGGCAGTCACTTTCAGAACCAAATGATGTCCGAGTTAACATCAAAGCTTGGGTTACGGAAGGAACACTCATCACCTTACTACCCCCAAGCCAATGGGCAAGTGGAAGCTGTTAACAAAATGCTTAAGACAATGCTACAACGAACCATCGACTCAGCCAAGTCAAACTGACATTTGATGTTATACTCGACATTATGGGCTTACCGAACACCAGTTAAGACTGCAACCGGTTTCTCACCTTTCCAACTTGTTTACGGGCTGGAGGCAGTATTGCCCATTGAATGTCAAATTCCATCTCTAAAGTTGGCAGTACAGTTATTTCCAGACACTTCTCCGCTCGAAGAACGATTAGTACACCTAGAGCAGCTTGATGAACAACGTCGTGATGCGTCACTGGCCAACGAGGCTCATAAACATAAGGTTAAGTGTCAATATGATAGGTCCGTTCATCCTCGAGTTTTCTCTGAGGGCGACCTTGTCCTGGTTTACGACCAAGATAAGGACCCCCTGGGGGTAGGAAAGTTTAAACCCATGTGGTTCAGACCCTTCATTGTTAGGGAGGTGTTAAAAAAGGGCGCTTATGATCTGGTCGATTTTGAAGGGAATGTTTTGGCGGAGCCTAGAAATGGGCTCTACCTCAAGAAGTACTACTCATAGGGTCACTGTGGGTAACTTTTTGTAACATATGTATAGTCGTTGTGCTATTACTTTCTTTCGTTTCTTTTGAAAAACGTGTCATGGAGGTGTCATTAATGTTATCTTTCGTCACTATGGCAGATGTCAAGTGAGTCCGAGGTGTTCATTAGGTATGCGGACGGTGCTAGTCGACACACGCGGAGGCTTGCCTCCGCAGCTTGGGTAATCTTCACACCACAGGGTCAGTTGTTATCTTCCGGAGGGATATGCTTAGGTGACTCCACAAACAATGTTGCTGAGTATAGCGCAGTTATTGAGTTGCTTCGTGATGCTTTGTCATTGGGTATCTCTCATCTCCGGGTCTATCTTGATGCTCAACTGGTTGTGTCGCAGCTAAACAGAATATACCGTGTGCACGATCCTACTTTACATCGACGATTCCTTAGGGTACGTCTCTTGGAACGCAACTTTGATTATATCACATATTTTCATGTTCCTAGGAGTCTAAATCAAATCACGGATACTCTAGCTAATCACATTTTAGATTGGCATCTGGCTCACACATAAAAAAGATCATGATCAAACACATGTAAATACATTTTTTGTACACATAATCCATAAAGACACATAAAAGAAAGAAAAACCATATATATACATCATAAAATCCTCAGAGTACATAGATGGGCGCAAGCGCCTCAAAAAATGGGAACCATAATGAGTCACTGGGGCTTATACCCTCAAAAAATATAATACATATAAGTGCTCGAGGCACATAAAAGTCTACAAAAGCTGTTCAGGGCCTATGGGCCCTGTTATAATCATATACAGCCCGACCCATCCGCCTAAACAATCAGACCCATGTCCGAGGTAACCCCACCATATGAGTCTGCATGGAGGGCGGCAAGTCCTCTATCTCGATCATGGGAACTGTGCGTTTGAGCTCAATGAAGTTATGCTCAATCTTCCTAAGAGCCCTCTCAGCCTCTCCTGCTGGAGGGTTCCCTGCTGCTGCTGCTCCCCTGGCGGCGGCAGTTGCGGCCTCTGGCCGTGGGTGGCGCCTGTTCCGTGCAAAAGCAGCAGGTCGCACGGGTCCCACATATGCACGCAATACAAGGTACACTCATCAGAAACTCTGTTATCCAAAAACATGATATATATCTAAAAAAGACATAAAAATTACATATGCAAAAAAAAAAAACTGTACATGCGGAGACTTACCCATCTCCCCTCGCTCCTCACCAGGAGGCACTGGTATAGCTGGATCTCTGGAAAAGTCGATCCCTGCGTATGGGTAGTCCTCGATAGCAGGGATCTGCCGTGACAACCAAGCAAAGAAGTCGTCGTTGAAGGCCTCCACGGTCCTTCCGCCACCCTGTCACAGCAGTAATGCTGCCCATATACATACTGCAGGGAAAGTCGCCAGATGTTCTCGTACTGTCATCCGAGGACTGAAGCATGGAACTCTCTCAAAGAAAAATGAGCACAGGATAGTCCCGAACTCGAATTTCCTGTGTGTCCGCCGACGACAATCTGTCAATTGCCTCTTCATGCTCTCTAGCAGTGTGGTACTCCAGTCATATATTTGTGCATTCATGCACTGAACTGCACAGTTCATCTGTGCGCGCGACGCCTGATGTACGGCTGAGGAGCCGGTAATTTGCCCAATGAGCGATACGATAGTCTGTAGAGTAAGGCTGGTGATACTGCCAACCGGTATCCAGGAATTCCCCTAGTGGGTCCCAGCCACGCAATATTCTGCTATCAACTCCGAGACTTTGCTCGGCCCCACAGGAAACATCTGCAGGTTAACGGGTTCCCCTCTCCTCGAGAGGCCCGTCAAAAAATAGATGTCCTCGGTGGTGGGCACCAAGGATTGCCCCTCTATCATGAAGGCCTCTGCATCAGGATGCCAATAATCAACCAGGGCATTCAACAGCCTTGGTTGTGCGTGCATAAATGGACACAAGAAAAACTTCACCAAGCCACACTGTGTCAGCACGACCATCACATTTGGATCTGCAACTACTGCCTCATTGGCAGCCTCATGCTGTCTCTCTCTCCAATAAACATACATCCTACAAAAATCACAAGGCAAAAAGGAGAGTTTAGATCTTGCCAACACTTTTTTCGTTGCGCGGGGGGTAACCCGTGGGCTGTCGAGGCGACAGTCGCGGGTACCCGCGTGCAGTTTTGACTCTGCGCGCGGGTACCCGCGGGCTGTCTCTGGACAACCCACGGGTTACTAGGGCCGACCCCTTATAGGGCGACGACCACCCCCAAAAGCAACCCAAAAACAACAAATGACGTATTGAAATGCAAGATGAGGGAGTTTGTACTTACTTGGTCCAAGCAGAAGTCCGTTTGGTCCAGTGTAGCTCCCAGAATCACGATCTCTGGCAAAGGGGTTCTTTTGGCTCTAGAGTCAATTTCCAAATTAGCAATGGTGATAATGAGCTGCCGGCTTCTATTTATAGACTTTTGGGCCTCTTTTTGTCACCCTTTTGGCCCCTTTTATCAGTTTCTTTATACCAAAAACCATTTTGAGTGGTTCCAGAGTTATATGGGAGGGATTGGATCAGGTTTTGGGACATTTTTTCATTGAGTTTCAGAAAATAAAAAAAAATACACATAAGGACGGTCAATAATTTTTTTTTTCAAAAATCAACCTGAGCATATAGGGTAGGATTTCATCCCCACTGTTGCATCTCGTTGCCTTTTGTTTTTACGATATAGGATCGATCCCATCCAGTTGTGCCACGAAACCGTCATATCTTCTCTAGAAGTGTCGCAGCTGGGTGGTAGAGCTTACCAAAACATGGATGCCCTAGGTAGTTCCTGGTTGCATTATGGTGTCCATGCCGTTTCCAACAACATAGTAGGCTCGGGAGTCCATATAGTATTTCCTGAATATGAGTTTGAGCCTCATTTGCATGGGTCTTTTTTCACTCTTTGTCTTACCCCCTGGACTCCCAAAACATAACGAGTCTCCTTTTAAGCCCTTTTCAGACCCTCTAAACATGAAAAGATTGCCGAGCGATCTTGTGACCCTTCACGCTCGTTAAACTGAAATTTGAAGTCACGTCTGTCCGGCGGTAGTTTACCGTTTTTTCGGTCCGGACGGTCAACTGTATGAACAAAATAATTCTCTATTGAAGGTCCCTTCTTTAGAAGATTATCCTCAGGTATAATTTTATTCCTTTTTCGGGCCTGAGGGACTAAATTTACGAAAAAGAAACCCCCTCGGAGTCCATAGTTAAGCTCTTTTCAGACTCCCTAAAATTGAAAAGATTGCCGAGTAACCTTATTCTTTCACACTCGTTAAACTGGTCCAGAAGATTATTCCTGACGGAGTCCATAGTTAAGCTTTTTTCAGACTCCTTAAAATTGAAAAAATAGCCGAGTGATCTTGTCCTTGTCACACTCGTTAAAATGGTTTTGAATTGACGTCTAGTCGGTGCTAGTTTACCCCTTGTTCGAACCGACTAGACTATTGATGAAAAAGGTACCCCAATGGAGTTTCCTTTTATGATTTTTCAGACTCTCTAAACATGAAAAATCACCGAGCTTCCCTTCTCTGGGCTCGTTAAACTGACATCGAAGGACGTTACCATTGTGTGTTCTATCAACCGCACTTGTATCCTGTACCCATCAGCCTAGTAATAGTTTGCTTTTGCGTCTGAACACCTTTGGCCACTGGAGGATTTTACCCGAGCATTATTTCCTAGAACATCAGTCTTGTCCTTGTGCCTTGATCTTGTATGTTTTCTATGCTCGTTCCTCCACTGTAACGTAATATTCCTTTATTCTTTTCAAAATATTCAAAAAGAACAAAAACATCAAATATACCCCAAAAAGAGGATGGGAAAAGTATTTTCTTTATTGGCAGCATTATGAGTTGCCCTTGGATAAAGCACATCTGTCCATTTGATTCATCAGACTTTGGGATGTAGTACGACCTTAGGAAGCTTTGCTCGCTATATTGAGTTGTGTCCTCCACCGTTTGGTTACTCTTCCAAACATATGGAGAGTTTGCGTTGCCTCCTGCTTCGTAGACTTATGATTAACAGGTATGCTGCCTGAGTCTTATCACTTGTCGTGCTATTTTCCAAGGGAAGTTTGTTACTTAGCTTGAGTCGGCCACTCTGCAATTTGTCTCTTGTCCACATACCCGACCATCCTGAACATCTAATCAAGTCTTTGTTCGAAATCATTGAAGTCTTCAGTCCGATCATCAAGATTATCAAGTCCACAACCGACAGCCGTCGAAGACCTCTGGGTAGTGCATTCATACACTCATATTACACTCCTACCCGAGTTTAGAATATTTTGAAGTTGTTGCTCGAGTTCTGAAGTACAACCATCAGGCCAAATCAACTTCTGAGAGATGGATACTTTCTATGTATATCTCTCTGATTTCGAGATGTAGCTCCGCTGTGTATTGTTCGCGGCTACTCTTTATAGTTATTTGACATGGATCTACAGTGTATTTGATTGGTAGCGATGGTTCTGATTTATCCCGAGCATGGGTATGCCCGCCTTGGTGAGACATTTGATATTCTTGCAGACGACACCTCCTGATTCCTGATTCCTGGGCTCACTCATTCAACATATCAGTACAGATTGGTAAAGAATTGGTAATGTATTTCGGCCATCAGATTCTCTTCTGACCTCACACATTAGGGGGCATCTGTTATAACCCTAAATTGCACCATCCATGCTTACCTGGCATCAGGCCAACTCATTGCCCTTCATTGCCAAAGCCATGCTGAGTAAAACCTTGAAAAAACACTTAAATTAAGCAACCCGTGCCCTAACCTATCACTGGGCGTGTTGGAACACTTGCTGGACTTCTACTGCATGCGTTGGACCGCGGGCTAGCCCACTACAACCCGTGTTTACCTAACAAAGCAAAAAATCAGGAAATTTTTCGTCGGGATGAAAAGCTTTGGGTCAGTTAACTGGAACTCCCAGCCATGCATGGCCGAGAGTTTGTCTAAAACCCTAGATCCTTCTAGCCTATAAAAGAAGGGGTAGGGGTACTATTCAAAGGGGGAAAATCATAGCAAAGAAACTCTGCTCAATTGTCGAATCTGTTTTGTCCCAACCCTTTAGCCTTTCCTCAAGCTTTAGGAGAATTCAAGCAAAGCAGTTGGAGGACAAAGAAGAGGAGGAGCCCAGGATTAGGATCGAGGGACGGTGGCTGATCTCTAACATCATTGTAAGTGATTCATATTGAGATTAATAAAAAGATGCTTTTCCCGTCCCAAATACACGAGTTTTATATGTTTTATTTGATTTGTGTTTAATCTCTAACCCTCTAGTAGAACAATAGCATGCATGCGTAGTTTTGTATTGATTGCAGAATCGCTTTTTGGAAGGAGCAGTAGAAGAAAGGAGATAAATCTCAACGGAGGATCTACACCAACCGTCGATAAAAAGGTTAGTTGGTTCTTCCCTTGTTTGCTTGTGAAAAAGGGTTTAAGGTTGGGGTAGAAGGTTAAAAGTAGTTTATGAAGGGTCATGATCTGCATGCAAGTTTAAAACCTAGCTTGTTAGTCCGTAGGGTAGAATAACCCCACAAAATGATGACCTGGTATATAGATCATGAAGGCCTTGGAGACCTCACAATATCCCACAAATATTCCCTTCTTTCCTGAGGGTTCCAACTTGTTTCTTTTCTCTTTCGGTATATGTATAAATACTAGGCAGCCAAATATTTTGAGATGGCTTACCTCTGGATTCTTTCCGGTGAACATATCTTTCGGGGTATTGAACCCAAGTGCACTATGGGACAATCGATTTTACACACATACGACTGTCATTGTTGCTTCTGCCCATAAGAAGATAGGAATATCTTGATCATGGATCATGGTCTTCATGACTTCCATTATCGTTCTGTTCTTTCTTTCAACCACACCGTTTTGTTGAGGATTATAGGGAGTAGTGAGTTCCCCCTTGATCCCAACATCTTTGCAGAAGATCACAAACTCTTTTGAGGTGTATTATCCTCCATTATATGACCTAAGTATCTTGATCTTTCTTTCAGAAAGATTCTCTATCAAGGGTTTGAATTCTTTGAACTTGTTGAACACTTCATCTTTAGATTTCAAAAAATACAACCAGGTCTTACGAGAATAATCATCAATGAATGATACATAGTATACATACCCACTCATGGAGGATGATGGAATTGGGCCACACACATCTGAATGGATGAGTTCTAGGAATCCTTCTGCTTTGTTGTCTCTCTTTGGAAAAGGGTTCTTGATGTTCTTCCCTTGTGCACATCCATTGCATATGCCTTCATGATCAACCTTGAGTTCTGGTAAACCTGTGACAACTTTGTATATGTATGGTAGCACCTTGTAGTTAATGTGATCTAATATTCTATGCCAAAGTTCATATGAGTTTTCAATGGCGTGGGTCATGGAAGCCTCTGAGTGACCCTTTAGCTTATACAAGCCATTTTCTTCACTTCCAATGATGATTGCTTCAATTAAGTTTTCTCCTTTAGCCCACATACGAACTTCTCCATATATAAAGGAAATTCTGAAGCCTTTCTTTTCTAAGGCTGAAATGGAGAGTAGGTTCTTTGCCAAACCTGGTACATAGAGTACATCCTTCATCTTCATTGAATTTCCTGAATTCAGTTTGTAGTTTGATTCTCTCACTCCCTTGATGGGATATTGGTAATCATCTCCAAGTGTCACTTTCTAAGATTTTTTTTTTTTCTAAAATGTAAGAGAGAATATCTCTTTGTCCTATCATGTGCTTGGAGGCACCACTATCAAGGAGACAAGTGTCCTCTTCAGGTGTTACTGATCCTGAGAGGGCTGAGATTAAAACATGCTCTTTAATTTCTTCTCTTAACATATTTGTAGGTGGCTTTTCATCTTCAATTGCATGGGCATGGTGCCACTTTTGTTTCCTCTTGTATTCTTCTCGTCTAGCTAGAAAAAATTTCGCAATGTGTTGCATCTTGTCACAATGGTAGCATTGTACAGATGAGTAATCGCTTTCCTTTCGTTGTCCTTTCTTCTGAAATCTCCTTGGATGAGATTATTTATGATTGAATTTGTTTTTGGGTTGAGACTCTTTGTAAGTCTCTTTCTGGAAGTAAGACTTATTTCTTCCTCCTTTAGTGTGAGTAGCTAGGGATTGATCTTCATCTCTTGCTAGTAAAGCCTCTCGGTTAGCTACTCTTGTTTCTTCTTGGATGCATTCTTCCCATAGACTGTCAAACTTCAATTTCTCTATTCTGGCACAAATTGTTTGGATGAATGCATCCCAAGGTCTTGTGAGACCATTTAGGGCCATCATTATAAGTTCGTCTTCATCTATAGTATCTCCAATTGCTTCTAGTTGTTCTTTGAATTGGGATATTCTGGAGAAGTATTCTTGGATTGATTCTCCTTTCTGCATTCTTGTATTCTTGAGTTGAGTTCTAAGATTCATCTTCCAGCTTATGTTATTTCCTTCATATAGTCTATTTAGGGAATCAAACATTTCTTTCAGAGTCTTATTTGATGACACATAGGGAATTAGGTGGTCTTTGATTGAATTTGAAATGCTTCTTTTGGCCCTGATTGTGTCCTTTTGGTACTTTGCTTTTTCTACAGCATCGGCGGGCTCTGACACTTCTTCTTTGACGAATCTTGCTAGGTCATTCTCTTCAAGAATGAGACCAATCCTATACTTCCAGGCACAAAAGTTTTCCACACCTTCTAGCTTGTCAACAAGCTTAACGCTTGCAGACATCTTTTACTTGAAGTTGGGAAAATGTCCAAAAATGAAAATGTTCAAAATCAAATTCTGAGCTTACTAAGAGGTGTGCTTTTCTGAGGCAAGTAGCCTGGTGTGCTTGGATCTGAGAAAATCCAACTTTTACCCCTCCAAAATTGATCTGTGGATTTCTAGACTGGTGCTTCTAGTTTTCTGGTACCTCTAGTACTTCTAGTACTTCTGGTACTCTGGTTTTTTGGTACTTCTGGTACTTTATGAAACTAGGGTTTCACTTTTCAGGAGATATAGCCACTGAAAAGGTGCGTTGAAGGTGCCAAAATGATCCTTGAGGGAGGGCACACTTTTCTAGATGGTTTTAGGGTTGAAATACCTCAACAACAAAAAACTTTAATTTGCATGTACGACAACACTGACGTTTTTCACTTTTCTCTTGTGAAAGATGCTCTCTTAAGCTTGGCTCTGATACCATGTTAATGTTTAAGCCATTATTATATTATTTTCATTTCAATAGATAACAACAACATAAGACAAGATCATTGAGAAATACACAATCACAAGAGACACAACATTTATCCTGGGAAACCCTCTAGGGGAGGAAAACCCAACAAAACTTCCTTATTATAGATATCTAATACAATGCCAAGAGATAACTCAAACAAGTACAAAATTTCCTCTCCCAAACATGCACCTCTCTCTTTCTCTCTCTTCTCCAACTGTAGCTCCGAAACTTGTCTCTCAATGAACAAGTGAGTGTGTGTCTAAGTGAGGCGCTAGCCTCCTTATTTATACAAGACTGACATGTGTGGGAGTGTCCTTTCACTGGCAGGGCCAAATTCTTCTTCGGGGTGGTTATAACCACCTTTATTATATTCCCGGCCTCTTTGATATATTCTGGGGCCGAATTCTCTTTCCGCCTATTAGAATTACATTATGACCAATCTGCAAAAGGGGATTTGGTCCTTTTACAATAGCCGACATGATCAATCCACAATGGGGATTGATCGAGTGAATAATATATCAAATAATAATAAGAATACACTTTGCAATTACATTATTTCAACAAGTCTGGCAATGACCACTCTCGGAGTAAAAAATAAAGCTAGACAAGAGAAACCCCTGAACGTCGAAGTCACGAAACAAAGGAGGTTGTGTATCTATAGATCTACGTGGACCTATCTCGACCATGGGATAAAAGGGGTATTGGGAGGTTGTTGGCAGAAGTTAGGGCTTCGAAGCTCTAGGCGATTTCGCAAGTAGGAGAGGCTAGATAATTCCGTAGGCTATTAGTCCGGAGTGATGTGGGACACTGACGTCACCTAGGGTGACGTGGACCCATGTTCGATATTCCATGTGTGACCTTGATTCATGATTTTTATAGACCTTATACTCTAATTAGAACATGACACATGTCACCCATTGATGGGGCCACATGTCATCTCTGCCCTTTGCTGCGTCTCAACCCCCTGGCACATGATCGCTTTTCCTAATAGCTGGTGGAATACCTGAGGCACTGAGAGTTAGAGACTTCGGGGAACTTGGGATGCTGGAACACTAGGGTTAATTGGCCGAAGGCCCAGACCTACCTGTTCCTATCTCTAGGTTTAACGCACCGCCACATGTAAGTGTGGACCGTTCGGGAGTCCATGGTTTCAGGACCCTGAAGGATTTGGAGTGGTATATTGGATAAGTCGAAAAGGTTTGAAGGCCCGTATTTACTTTCCCACTCCCACAAGCTGTAAGAAAAATTTAAATGTAATTAATTAAATGAGAGGGACCCTCTCTAGAACTCCGACATTCGAGAGATTTGGGTTCACAAACACATGATGCAATTTTTTTTCGAAGTTTGGAGTCTTAGGAATTAACTAATATTAATGAATCTAACTACCCTTGGAGATTTAATAAGGAGTGAGATTTCACTATATTAATGATTAATTAACTTAGTAGGTCTATAGGATCTAGACAAATGTTAACTCCTGGTTGGGAGAGTCTCTGTAAACTATGATGATGTGGAGTGCGAGGTGACAGGGAGGCACATGGGTGCCACGTGACTGTGAGAGAATCTAGTTAATGAAGGCTTAAAGAACTTTGAAGGGCCATAAATTTCAATCTAGAACACATATCTGGACAAATTTATAGTCGTTGGAAAACCCTCGCCGAACCTGAGATAATGGGACCCTAGTTACAAGCATTCGAGATGATTAAGAAAAGTGAAATTTTGATGCCCCATCCCTTAAAAAGGTACTTAGGGGTCGGGTGAGTGACAAAGTGGTATCAGAGCGGGACACAACACTTGGCATGATTGGGCTCATGAACAAGTCACATAAAAATATTATTAGAGAACTTTTAAGGGGTAACACCCTATCTTACCCCATTCATAAGAAGCTTATTTAAACCACTACTGAAGAGAGAAATAAAACTTTTTGCTGTTGTTATATGTTTTGAAAATATCAACTGTGTGTTGCTAGTGTTCCAAATAAAGAAGATGACTTCACTTTACCAAATGTATGTGTTATTCATAAACTAGTAGATAATTAACTAACAAAAAATGTTTTATCAACACTCAAACAATCCGTGGACAACATGAAAACCACATCGTAAAGAATGGTGACACACCATGAGTTGTGGGAAAGATCCCACAATAGAGAATACGAATATGATGAGAGGAGGGCGGTGGAAACTTCTCCAAATTTGGGTGAAACTGTAAGAAGCCTTATGGAAGAATTACACAGTTGTAAGGTTGACAATGAAAGGATGATAAAAGAACAGGAAAAACTAACTGAAATTAACATAGTCCTATTGAAAATCCTATCATATATACAAAGGAAGCTGCAACATGGACCAACATCCAATCATGTGGACATACATCATACTAATAAAAATCAAATTCCACCTAAGATACAAAAGAATGGTCCTGAAAGTGGCCACACAAGGAGGATCACCTCAAGGAATTGCCAACATGGAGCCAAGAGACGTTCAACGGGAGAATCCTCTAGTGAGGAAACTGACAACTCCAAGGAATTTTCTAGTAGTGAGACTAGTTCACATTCCTAGAGGAGAAGAAAGAAGAGGAAACATTCCAAGAGCCATGAACCTAAAGAGTTTAAGAAATCCAAACCACCTACTTTCGATGGAGAGATTAAAAAGGGGGAAGAAGAATAAGTTTGGATACTTGGCTCTAAAAAGTACTTCAGATTCCATGACTACTCTGAAAATTTAAAGGCTTGAATAAATATTTTCAACTTGAATGGAAAGGCCTCCATTTTTTGGGAGGACCTTAGGAATGTGAAAGGAATCCATGAGAAGGATTTGTCATGGAAACAATTTGAGAAATACTTGAAGAAGAAGTATCTTTCGGAAAAAATACTTTGATGGGAAGACCAAGGAGTTCTATGAACTCAAGCTAGGACAACTCACAATAGATGAATATATCAACAAATTTCTTGAGATGATAAGGCATGTTCCCTACATAAAGGATGAAAAGGTAAAGATGCAACGATTTATTAGTGGACTGCTTGAGTCCTTCTGGGACAAAATTTAATTTGATGAACAAAATACCATAGAAGATACTATCTGGAAGGCAAGGTACTACTATGAGCAATTCAAGAATAAGGAAAAACCTCATGAGGATTGGAAGAAGAAGAGTAATTTGGTATTCAAGAAGAAGGGGTGTAAATCCTCAAGATTTAAGAAGCATGGGAAAAGTTCTAAGACGGTCCTTCCTACTAAAAGTGTATATCAACAAAATTTCCCATTTCAGAGTGGTAATAAACCCTTTGGAGCAACCCCATGTAAGATTGATAATACAAAAAGAGAACCCTTGAAATGTTGGGGTTATGGAGAAGAACACCTGCTGAGGGACTGTCCACATAGGAAATAGGAAAATAGGAGGGTCTACAACATCCAGGAGGATACCACATTAAATGATGTGGTTAGGAGCATGCCACAAATTTATGCAACCCTAGATAATAGACAAGATAACTACCAAGCTTCAATGGTGGAGATGGAAGGTATGATTTCCAACCATCTAGTTTCCATTTTAATTGACCCTAGTTCTAATCTGAGTTATGTTTCCCCTCAAACTATTGATAAATGTAAATTGCAACAAGTAAAACATGCTAAATCATGGCTTGTACAACTAGCCACTGGAACTAAAAGAAAGGTAACATAGGTCATTCCAGCATGCCAATTCATTATGAATGGATTACCCACCCGAGCAACCCTAAAAATACTCCCTTTAGGATATTATTACCTATTGATTGGCATGGACTAGTTGGATACCCATAAAACCAAGTTGGACTGCTACAATAAAACTTTGGAGTGTGAAGATAAAGAAGGGACAAAAATAACCCTACAAGGAATTCAAAATCCCGTCTCTGTGAGACAAATATCAACCCTTCAAGTGAAGAAGTATTGTAGAAAAGGATGTCCCTTGTATGCAATAAAAGTGTTGAACTTTATTGAGAACAAAAAACCAAGTCTAGAATAACATCCCATAATAAGAGAGTAGATGTGTTTCCAGAAGAGGTACCAGGCCTACCTCCAAGAAGAGATATTGATTTTTCAACAGAACTTGTACCCAGAGCGCTGCCAATGTTTAGAGCACCCTATATAATGAGTACACCAGAGATAGTGGAGCTCAAACTACAACTAAAGGAGATGTTGGACAAAGGTTACATTTGGCCTAGTGTGTCTCCTTGGGGAGCACCAACTTTGTTTGTGAAAAAGAAGGATGGAACACTCAGGTTGTGCATAGACTATAGACAACTCAATAAGATGAACATTAAGAATAAGTATCCCTTGACAAGGATTGATGACTTGTTTGACCAGTTAAGGGGTGCTACAATTTTCTCCAATCCTGACTTGAGGTTTGGATACCATCAAGTATGAATTAAGGATGAATACATCCACAAAACAACCTTTAGGATAAGATATGGGCACTATGAATTTGTAGTGGTGCCATTTGGGCTTACCAATGCACCAACTACTTTTATGTGCTTAATGAATAATGTACTCAGTAAGTTCTTGGACAGATTTGTGTTGGTTTTCATTGATGATATCCTAATCTATTCTAAGAATAGGGAAGAGCATGAAGAACATCTCAAGTTAGTGCTTCAATTTCTAAGAGAACATCAACTCTATGCTAAGTTTAGTAAGTGTAACGTTTTCCAATAACAAGTCCATTACTTAGGCCATGTTATTTCCAAAGAAGGAGTGGCAGTTGATCCTGAAAAGATCAAATCCATTATGGATTGGCATACCCCAAAATATGTACCTATTATCAGATCCTTTATGTGCCTAGCAGGATACTATAGAAGGTTCATAAATGGATTTTACAAGATTGGTTTCCCAATCACCTCCCTTCAGAAAAAGGGAGTTAAATTATTTTGGACATCATAATGTGAAGAGATATTCCAAGAGATGAAATAACTTCTAACCAATGCACCTGTGCTGAAGATTGTAGACCCAAACAATGAATTCCTTGTGTGTATAGATGCATGCAAGGAAGGGATCAAAGGAGTCCTTATGTAAGAAGGACATGTGATTTGCTATGAATCCAGAAAATTGAGTGAGCATGAAATCGATTATGTGACCCATGATTTGGAATTGGCTTCCATAGTACATGCTTTAAAAATGTGGAGGAATTACCTCCTAGGTAAAATATTTGTGTTGATGACAGACCATAGTGGGTTGAGATATTTGTTTGATCAACCAAAACTCAATGCTAGAAAAGCTAGGTGGATGGCTCTCCTTAGTGATTTTGATTTTGAAATCAAACATATCAAAGGAAAATAAAATAGGGTGGCTGATGCCCTTAGTAGAAGTATGAAAGTGATTCACTTGGAAGTTGTGAGAACCTGTGAATTAGACATCACAAAGAGAGTCAAAAGTGCACAAGAAACAAATGTGTTTTTCAAGACTGTAAAATTATACCTAGAGCAAGAGTCCACATGGATGAAGTATTAGGGATATCAATTGTTGAATGATGGCCTGATAACTTACAAAGGTAGTTTGTATATTCCAAATTGTGACGAATTGAAGAGGTTCATAATGGATGAACTAAACAAATTACCATATGCCGGTCATCCTGGTTATCAGAAAATGATCATAGCCACTAGGAAGCTATTTTATTGGCCTAGACTGAAAAAAGAACATAGTTGATTACTTAGCTAAATGTCTAGAATGTCAGCAGGTTAAGGAAGAGCACCAGTACCTAGCATGGATGTTGCAGCCCCTACCAATACCATAATGGAAATGAGAAATCATCTCCATGGATTTCATCATAGGGTTACTAAAATCAACCAAACAGAATGACACCATTAAGGTAGTTGTGGACAAACTGAGCAAGGATACTGACTTTATTCCCATAAATCAACTTGCAAGGCAATATATATTTCTAGTATTTTCATTAAAGAAATATTTAGACTGCATGGCATGCCTAAAGAAATCATATCCGACATAGATACAAAATTTACTTTGAACTTTTGGAAATCTCTGTTTGCTGGTTTTGAAACTAAATTGCTATTTAGTAACATATCACCCTCAAACTGATGGGCATACAGAGAGGGTAAACCAAGTGTTAGAGGACGTGTTAAGGATGCATGTAATGCATCATCCCAAGAAGTGGGAAGACTACATACCACTGGTAGAGTTTGCTTATAACAATGGCTATCAAGAGTCATTGAAGATGAGCCCTTTTGAGGCCCTCTATGGTAGAAAATGCAATATTCCAATCAGTTGGAATAACCCAGTAGACAAAATTAGAATTGGGATAGATATGCTAAAGGAAATGGAACAATAAGTAGTCCAGATAAAACATAATATGAAAATAGCTCAGGATAGACAGAAAAAGGACTCCTAGAGAGTTCAAAGAAGGGGATCATGTGTATCTTCGAGTTAGGCCTAGAAAAAGTTCCTTGAGAATAGAAGCTTGTGCCTGTTATTGGATAAATCAATAGGTGCAGACACTAACAAATCTCCCTAGATCCACCTGGATCTAGAAAAAAACAGGAAAGGACATGACTCTTTCCCTAAGTTGCAGTCATTGAATCTACTACTAAGAAGGAATGCGTGACATACCTTTATATCGCTTCCTTGGGTGTCTGTTGTTCCCGCTTTGCTCCGGTGCTCTTGTGAAATCAGGTCCAAGACAACAAAACCAACCAAAGTGAAAATAACAAAGTATATTCAATGTCAACCTATGCATATGATCAAGGATTTATGCAATAAAATAAGAGTGATTTTATGGGAAAGGGACATGCCGCTGTATTATATTAAATGAAAGTAGAAGATACAATCAGATCGCCTTGATGTCGTAAGCTTCCTTTTAGTGACCCTTGGTTCCAACACACACACTTGCTCTGCACTTGCATGAAGAAGATCCAATACAACTTGATAGACCAAATGGAGTCTTCAAGCTTCTATCCAAACAGAGTTCTTCACACAATTATTTCATCAATTCTTCATTCAATCTTCCTTAACCTTTTCCATGAGAAACTTTTCAATATATAGGAGAAGGAGAGATGGTTAAATGGATGAGGATGATTCCACTAAATCTGAGAAGTCAGTAGGATGCCAACCATGTGAATGCCAACTCATTTCCTAGAATATTCCCTTCTAGAACCTTCGTGACCTCTTCTCTTTTCCAAGCTTTGAAACAGGTTCGCACCCTACCTATAGAGAAGACTGCGAATATTTCGCACCCTAAGTTTGGGTTGCCTACGAGAATGAAGGATTTTTTCACCTTGTAATATAGGTAGCCTGTGAACTCATCTTAAAAATGTGTTTTTTGGAAGGAGACAACAATCACTTTTCTCAGGCAAAAAGTCCTTGTGGGAGCCTGAATACATCACTTGTAGAGACATCACCAGAGTGACCAAAATCATGTGTAACAGAATGCCCCCCAAAGTATGAGGCCATAACTTGTGATAGATGAAATACTTTGTAAAATGCGTGTGTGTGTCAGAAACAAGGAGATCACTTAATCAGAAACCTGTAAACAACCAAGCATCTGCAGAATATAATACCAGTTCTAAGGTAGGCATTCCCATGCTCAGATCACAAATGAATGGAATCATAAACATAGGTCATGGCCACAAATCATACACCATGGATCCATGCCGTCAAAATGCTACATAGCCACCAGGAATACACTGTGGATCTATGTGAGAAGACTTGAATTAATATGACATAACCACATGACATACAAAGTGGATCTATGTGCCGATACAAATCATACATACTCCATCACAGCCTGGATAAAAAAAGATGAGACCCAGGGTCTTCAATCCCATCACCTGAAAGTATGAATCTAACCATGTGATTACATATGATGAAGTCGAACATGGTAGAGACCACTTGATTACCGGTCATTGATGAAAATTATTAACAAGTGCGAGGGAAGTCACCATTGATGTCAATGACTCCCAAGGTACCAAAGTACAATCCCAACGAATGCGAATGCATGGGATGAAGTCGAGCACTCGACGAAATCTCTCGATCAGGGATCAATGATGTGAAACCCCTGTCGAAAGTGAAGAGACCTGCCATTAAGGCATGCAGGTTCCAAGGTACTAAATGATTTCTAGGTCTCATTTCCCGATAATGAGTTGGAGTTTACGGAACAAGACTCGTCACAGGAGGGCCTTGATGTATCCCCCATCAATGACACAAAATAAGTAACATATTTTGAGGATGAAACAAAGTATGAATACGGGTCGAAACAGACACAGGGAAGGCCAACATAGTAAGAATGAACAACTGTAGATGGCCGACTCAATAGAGGGCTCGTGTGAACTTCTCTTGAACATATGAACGACACGACCAAGGACTTGGCAACACTGACTCAAAGATGACCCAAGATATGACCTTGTAGCAAGTCAAATGAGAGACAATTGGATTTTCCAACTCGGATTCAAATGATGAATAGGGGGTGTCATGTTCAAGAGCAAAGCTTATTTCCATTAATATGAATACGAAAACACATCCCTTTCCCAAAATTTCCCCCACAATTTCTGATGAGTACCTCTTTATTTTTACAAAAGCTTGAGGAGGATAACATATGCTTGTCTATGTAAGCTCATCCTTCGGATGAGTCCCTCCGAGTATGTTTAACGAACCCTAGGAAGGAGTGGTTCGGTCCCATTGTGGGTCTTTCGATGTTTGTTTAACGAGTCCAAGGATAGAAAACTCGGGGGTTTTTCATGTTTTGAGAGTCTGAAAAACACTTAAAGAGAACTCTCCCAGTTCCTTTTTCATAAAAGAGTTCGACGAGACCGAAAAAGTGATAAACTATCGCCCGTCAAATGTTTTTTCAAATACTTTAACGAGCGTGAAAAGAACAAGATCACTTGGCCATCTTTTTGTTTTTATGGAGCGTGAAAAGAGATTAAAGGATACTCCTTTACATTCGTCGTTTTCGTGTTACCATGACGAGTATGAAAAGACGAGAAAAAGTATACTCGGTCACGTTCTCATATATTTTCGAGCACGAGAACGAACGAAGACTGAGCTCGAGGTTTTTTCTAAAAAACCCTAAAAAAGTAGTCGTACATGCGACAAAAGAAAAAACACCCGTACCCCCTCGTTCAGACTTCGAAGTCGCGATATATGCAAAAAACCACACTCACAAGGCTATTAGGGTATTAATTTTTATAGACAAAGTGATAAAAATAATATAAAAAATCAACAAAAATAGTAAAAAGTGAATAAATATGGGTAAAAAGGGATTTTTACCATTTCATTGTGATTTTGCCAAAAACTTGTCCAACATACCTCATTTTCCCCCAAATTTCTTTGCTCGATTGAGGGAGGCACAAGCAATCATTCGGTGAACCGTCTCAACCAACGAGGTAATATCTTGATTCTCTAACTTTTCCATGGTTTATTTTTAGTTTTTATTGGCAATGTTTTGGGTTTTGAGTCCATTTTAGGGTCATAAAATGCGCCCAAGCATTCTCGCAGGTGGTCCATGCGGGACCTACAAGAATATAGGATTCTCGTAGGTGGCCTTCAGGGCACCTGCGAGAATCTCGCACTGTGCAAAAGGCTCACCCGTGGGGGCCGAAAAATGGAATTTGAAGTAAGGTTTTGCCCAATAAAAATTATGCAAGAGTTTAAAACAAGTTGTTGACTTCCCTCTAATGGCTCTTTTGCAGGTGTTTGGCCATCACAATGTTGGAATGGAGAGAAAGGGAACATGAGGAGGATGATGCCATTTCCAGGAATGACCCGGTTACAATCGTTCCCCTCCGGGACTGTGGACTATTGAAATTTTTTAGGATTCTGGGCATGAGAGCCCAACTCAGGTTGTTGGAATACCTGGTCCACATGTGGGACGTGGACCAACATTTATTTCATGTGGGAGTCCATACAATGACCCTAGATATCGAGGATATCTATTTTCTAATGGGGTTTTCATAGCGTGGATACCATGCTACTTTGACCAGAGGCAGAGGCGGCGGGCTCCCTATGAGTGAGTATTGTCGCCAATATCGTGTTCTCGAGGCAGAGAGAAGCAAAGGTAAGGTTGCTATTTGGGGGGTCCAATATTTGACCCTACATCTTGTTTACTATTGCACACATGGCTAGGAGCGTGGCTTTGCATATGTCTCTCCAGATCTATTTCTAATACGCCATGGAGTGCACAGAGCCTCAAGTCTTCAACTGGTCAGATGCAGTTCTCCGCAGTATGAAGAGACAATTGACGAAGTGCAGAAAGGGTGACTTGAAACAGTTTGGGTACGGATCACTTTTGGTGTCATTCTTCCTCGAGAGGGTGCTGTGACTATAGGTTGATTGGGGTTTACCGACCCCATAGGATCCGAGGATGCTGAGGTGGTGCAACCTCATGGCTCGACATGTAGCAGGGCCTATAATCAAGTATAATGATTCATTTTTTGATTGGTTGAGGCCCCAGATGTTGATGATCGACGACTACGCATATGCTAGTTTGGATTTCTAAGGGGATTTGGATTTGGCCCTGCCTGAGGATGCTCAGTGGGGTGACTTAGGTAAGAAGAACACATTTTGTTCTTTTTAAATGTTTTTGTAAATTTTATCATATGAAATGTTTTTATGTTTATCCAAAAACTAATCAAAAAATCTCTTTTTGATGACACATATGTGGGGCCATATCGACCTCCAGGAATGTCTCCCATTCAACAACGAGGAGAAGTGGCTCCAGTGGCAAGATGGGATGCCGAAGACTACGAGGCAGTGGAGAAAAACTTGGAGGGGTTGACCACGGACGTCCTAGATATTTCTATTGGGGATATTTCGAGATGTTACCAGCGCCATATTGTGGGCGTGTCTGAGTCTCTCAACCGACTGCTTCGTAGGGTAGCCCGAGAAGTTGTGTGTTATCGTGAGCATCATCCGTGACACTACTTTGTAGAAGCTATGGGCTTCGTATTTTGAGATTTTGATCCTTGGACAAAAAATTTTTGTAAAAAACTTTTGATCTTTATATACATATATACGGCTTCTACCGGCTTATTTTGTGTTGGGTTATACATGTAATGTGTGATAGGTTTATAAATGTCCCAAATGTATGTCTAACACATAGTTAGCTAATGCATCAGTCAATGTATTTAGACATCTAGGAATGTGCTAATATTCGATATAATCAAAATAACGTTCCAAGAGGCGAATTCGTAAATATACCCGTAATATAGTAGGACTTCAGATAGCATAGATGATACTTAACTGTAGTACTACTAGCTGAGAATCGAGTCGTATAACCAGGTGGCGCATACCAAGAGAAATAACATCAATCAACAATTCGATGGCGACGCTATATTCTGCAATATTGTTGGTCGCACGACCGAGGCACACACCTCGTAGACTGATAAGTTTGCTTGTAGGGGCATAAATTGCCCATGCAACAAAAGAAAGGTTCTGAGTACTATGGCTAGCTCCATCAATGAAACCAATGTGGGGTAATGAAAAATATGACATCTAGAAACCAAGCACAACGCAAGATAAGCGGTCGAGGGAAGAGACCAAATAATGAAAAAACACACAAAAAGTATGATATAATAAAATACAAGCACTCATGCACATGTGATCTTAAGGATAGTACTTCTTTAAGTACAACCCATTTCTGGGTTCAATCAAAGGGATACCATCATAGTCCACTAACTCATAAGCTCCTTTCTTCAAGACTCGTCTGAAGATATAAGGACCTCGCCACATAACTTCAAATTTTTCGGCTCCTAGCATATCCCGATCTTGTTCGTAAAGGAGAACCAGATCACTTTCGGAGAAAACGCGTGGCTTGACATGTTTGTCATATTGGGATTTGATTCATTTCTTCTGGGCTTCTATAACTAGGGTGGCGTCACGACAGGTTTCGTCTAATTGCATGAGATACAACAGATGTTCTTCTTCGACAGATGTGTTTGGGAGAAGTTTGACGACTAGTTTTAGGGAGGGTATCTCACATTCAATTGGAAAGATGGATTCTAGACCATAGACTAACTGGAATGGTGTAAACCTGGTAGCAGAGTTAACATATGTCCGGTAAGCCCACAATGCTGAAAACAACATCGTGTGCCAACTCGTTTTGTGAATCCCTATCATTCATAGAAGCATGGTAATGAGGATTTTTTTTATTGCTTCAACTTGGCCGTTGGATTGTGGGTAATAGGGTGTTGAGTTGTCATGGAGAAGACCCAACTTTTCAGTGAGTTCAGACATCATGAAGTTTCTAAAGTGGCTACCGTGGTCAGTAACAATAGCTTGAGGAACACCAAACCGAGAAATGATGTGATTGAATATAAATAATGCTGCAATCCTTCCGGTATTGTCGAATGTTGGCATTGCCTCGACCCATTTCGTAAAATAATATACAGCTACAATAATGTAACCATGCCCCCTGGTCGAGTGAGGGTGACATGTCATGAAATCGATACCCCATTTCACAAAAGGACCAACGAAGACCACAGGGTGTAGAGGAGCAGGGTGTGATTGTATTTTATTGTTGTAGGTTTGGCAAGCGTGGAATTTTTGGATGGAAATTATACAATCGTTGAATAAAGAAGGCCAAAAATACCCTGCTCGTAAGATCTTCTAGGCAGTAGCATACCCAGACATGTGACCACCACAGGATCCAGAATGACAGTCATTTAGGGCTTTCTCGGCTTCGTCAGATGTGAGGCAGCGTTGAAAAACAAAGTCAATCCCACGATGATAAAGAGTATCACCGAGGATAATATATTGATGGGCTTGGTAGCGTATTTGACGATGGTCAGTGCTAGAAAAATTGGGTCGGAAAATCTGGGTCTGGAGATATATGATGATATCTTCATACCAAAGGTCATCAGAACTAATCAGGAAAAGAGATTCATCAGGTAATGAATCTGCTGCTACATTTTCCATCTCAAAGCAAGAAAGGTCGCATATCAACTTGGAAAACACCAAGGATTTCTTGGACTTAGCACATTCAAATTCTAAGTCAAACTCCTGGAGTATTACGATCCATTTGGAGTATTTCCCCCCTAGAAATTGGCCTGTAAGAATGTGCTGCATAGCATTGCAGTTAGAAATTACCGTAGTCTTGCGAGAAAGGATATAGTGCCAGAAACGTTGAATAGCTTGGATGGTTGCCAAGGTCAGTTTTTCAACATGTAAATACTTGGTTTTCAGTAGTCTTGAGACTCTGACTCAAGTAATAGATGACATGTTCATCATGAGAATCATCCTCTTGGACAAGAACCATAGCGATGGTATAGTCCGAGGCTGCGAGGTAAAGGAAATAATCTCGACTGTAATCAGGTGGGAAGAGTAGTGGGGTACGTGTCAAATACAGTTTCAAAGCTTCGAAATCTTTGTTGGCAGTGGTATCCAATATGAACTTAGAACCTTTCTTGAGCAGTCACGTAAATCCAAGAGTTAGCTCAACATATTTCGGGATGAAACGACGGAGAAAGTTTTCCTTAACTTGAAGACTTTGTAACTCGAGAAGTGAAGAAGGAGGAGGAAGATTGAGAATCACCTCGACCTTCAAAGGATCTACCCTGATCCCTTGACGTGAAACAATAAAGCCCAGAAGTCGACCAAATTCTACGCAAAAAACAAATTTGTGGGGATTCAAGCGTATATGGTAAAACTGACATCAAAGAAAAATGGTGCAGAGGTGTATTTGATGATCTACACGGTGCATGGAATGAGCGGGTAAGTCATCTAGATATGGCATCACGATGTGCTTTATATCGTGAAAGGTGTAAGACATAGCACGTTGAAAAGTTGCGCTGACATTCTTTAAACCGAATGGAAGTTTTTGGTAGGTGAAAGTGCCCCAAGGACAAATAAAAGCGGTCTTATGTTGGTCTGCGGGAACGATATTGATTTGATTATATCTGGAGAAACCATCCATCAGAGAGAATATTTCACTTTCGGCACAATCGTCGATGATCTCGTCAACGAAGGGGGTAGGAAAGTTGTCTTTAGGACAAGCTTTGTTAATGTCCTTATAATCAACGCACACATGGATTGTGCCTTGTTTCTTGTCAATCGAAACAAGATTGGAAACCCAGTCAGTTAGAGCCATAGGGTAAATAAAGCCATCTTTGAGAAGTTTCTCAACTTCAAGCTTGATAGCGGCTGCTTTACGTGGGTGGACCGGACGAATTCATTGCTGGACGAGTTTAGCACCTGGGTATGTCTTAATCTCATGTACCACAATGTTGGGGTCAATCCATGACATTTCTTCATAGCTCCATGCGAAGGCATCACACAATTCTTGGAAAAGAGACTTGTAGGTGACAACTTCATCATGGGAACACAAAGCTCCGATATGCACATTTTTGACAACTCCAGGTTTGATGGATATGTCGAGGGGGATGGTGGGTGAGATATTACTTAAGTTTCTATTAGGACCACACAATGTACCTTTTTGCCCATACTTTTTGCCACTATTACACTCTTGATCACCCACATTTAAACTCATATTATCACTTTATCTTATCATTCCAAAGGTATACAACGTCCCTTCTCATTACTATATGTTTAATCTGTTTTGCATAATATTTTACATCACTCTCATACTTAACCATTGATTAGAAATGCATAAGTGCTGAAACAATTCAAACTACAGATTATCCTGTTGCTGAAACATCAATTCATAGAAGCTGTTACACAGTCCAGGGTCGACGATGCTGAAACACAGAAGCTGTTACATAGTCCAGGGTCGATGATGCTGAAACACAGAAGCTGTTATACAGTTCATGATCTACAATGCTGAGGAAGCTGTTACACAGTCCATGGTCACGATGCTGAAACACAGAGGAAGCTGTTACACAGTCAAGAACCGGCGATGCTAAAACACAAAGGAAGCCGTTACATAGTCCGCAGTCAACAGAAACTCACACAGATTGAATACAATAGATGCACCGTGAGCCAAGCACCAACCATTGCTGCTACATGAGAAGTCCTGAAACAGTCAAGAGCGCAAATCCGGTGGCTGAAACAGCCTGCGATTCGCGATGCTGAAACAACATGCAACAACAACAACAAGAAAGAACTGTTACTCTAGCGGTAACAACAACACCTCGTTCAACACTTGTAATAGCATTCTGTTGCGGGATACTAGGATGTCCTATTCCGGTTTAGAAAGTCGATCTGACTAAGAATAGGACTCATATATACATCTGTAATTTTTGATCAATTGTATCGAAGGGATTCCCTTTTTAAATAAGAGGAAATCACCATTCGAAGGGGATCTAGTTTTATGTACTAAGAAAGCTTCAGAGAGAGGGACGTACTTCATTTTCATATTGTAATATGATACATTGATAGATGAATAGAAGACTGTTTTGAGCATCCTTCTCTAGCCCTTTTCGTCTCAGGGGAATCTTGTGAGAAGGGAGGGCCCACCTTCTTCACAAGATTCACCCATTAGTTTTATAGTGTGTGAGTGTGATCTCTGTTTATGCCTTGATTAATTTTTTCTTTGCTGAAACACTACTGAACTCTGTCTTGTTAAGAATTCTATTTTACATTGTTTTCATGAAGTTCATGCTTGGTTAATTGTTAATCATTTTAATTAGCAATCTTGTGTGATGAATGTATGAGGTTTTCTAATCAGAGACTGGGCTAAAGGTTCCTTCTTAAAGGAAGGGATTAAAGAGTCTTGTTCTCTGTTAGAAGTAGTCAACTTTCAATTATTATCATGAGTGTGCTAATCAGAGACTGGGCTAAAGGTTCCTGCTTAAAGGAAGGAATTAAAGGGTCCTGTTCTCTGTTAGAAGTAGTCATCTTTCAATTATTTTCATGAGTGTGCTAATCAGAGATTGGGATAAAGGTTCCTGCTTAAAGGAAGGAATTAAAGGGTCCTGTTCTCTGTTAGAAGTAGTCAACTTTCAATTATTTTCATGAGTGTGCTAATCAGAGACTGGGCTAAAGGTTCCTGCTTAAAGGAAGAGATTAAAGGGTCCTGTTCTCTATTAGAAGTAGTCAGCTTTCAATTATTTTCACGAGTGTGCTAATCAGAGACTGGGCTAAAGGTTCCTGCTTAAAGGAAGGAATTAAAGGGTCCTGTTCTCTGTTAGAAGTAGTCAGCTTTCAATTATTTTCATGAGTGTGCTAATCAGAGACTGGTACTAAAGGTTCCTGCTTAAAGGAAGGAATTAAAGGGTCATGTTCTCTGTTAGAAGTAGTCAGCTTTCAATTATTTTCATGAGTGTGCTAATCAGAGACTGGTACTAAAGGTTCTTGCTTAAAGGAAGGAATTAAAGGGTCATGTTCTCTGTTAGAAGTAGTCAACTTTCAATTATTTTCATGAGTGTGCTAATCAGAGACTGGTACTAAAGGTTCCTGCTTAAAGGAAGGAATTAAAGGGTCCTGTTCTCTGTTAGAATAGTTAAGCCTTCAATGCATTAATGAGTTCATGAAAGTGTGTTCATCAGAAACAAAGTGCTGAAGTTCCTGCTTGAGAATAGGGTCCTGTTCTCTGGTTATAGAATAGTTGTTCTTTTCTGTTGCAGTTGTTATCTCAATGTAATCCAGGATTCTTTAGATTAATTATCTCTTCAAGCTCTGCAATAAGTAATTTTCTTTTCTGTAATTCAAGCTAGGACTTCAGTTCATTCAAGGCAAGTGTGATTAATATAGTTTCCCTTACTACAACTCTAAGTTGCTTTTGGAATTGAGCATATATAGTGCGTGGTTACCTTTGAAATAAACAGACTTCCCTGGGTTGAAAATTTATGTAGCACTTGATTGTTTGAATTAATTAAGCAATTATAGTGACCAACATTTTGGCGCCGTTGTCGGGGAAGGTAATTGTAGATTTCAGAAGCACTTATGATTTTTTAGGTACAAAGATTGCATGAAAGGACACGGAGACCCCAAAGATACTGACCCTACAGGTGGCAAGGGAAAAGGAAAAGGAAGAAGAAAGACTTACGTTGACGAGATCATATCAAAATCTGAATCTGCTTCTCAACAACCAAACCTTCGGAAACAAAAGTCCCAGCCTTCATTTCAAGCAAACTTTGAAACAGGGAAAGAAGTTTGGAGTCCTGAGACAGTCCAGAAACCAGCAGGAAACATTGAGGACAGAGCAAGTGCAACAGGGGAGCAGACAGAAGAAAACATGGATGAGTACAATGAAGAATTGCATCACGAAGAACATGCAGGTCCTGAAGGAGAGGTAAATGATGAAAACTCTTTCTCTAAATTAGGATTTCCTATTGGCGATCTTCCTAGAGGAGTAGGCCCCATGAAAAACATTCCACTCTCAGCACTACCTAATTTTCATGGTTTGTCTTCAGAAGATCCTGATGAATTTATTTTTGAGTTTGATATATTATGCAAAAGTTATGATTACTTTTCTAATGCTAAAAAATTAAAGCTATTTCCAGCAACACTAAAAGGAAATGCACTAAGATGGTTTATGAGTCTTGGAGGCCATGTAATCACAACATGGGACCAAATGAAACATAAATTCCTGAACAAATACCAGGACTATTGCCGAACAAGAGAAAAAAGAGAGGAGCTATTTAAGATGATGCAGAAAGAAGATGAAAATCTGGAGGACTTTGTAGAAAGGCTACAATATAATCTAGAGAGATCCAGTCACCCCAATGTAAGTAAAGATATTATCAAAACTATATTATTAAAAGGAGTAAGGGATGACTATCTAGATATGCTGAATATGCTTGGAAAAGGGGAAATATCTAAGGAATCATACGATGAAATTGTTAATTTATGCAAAAGATGTTCAAGAGGAGCTTCAAGAAATAGATCAAATAGCAGGGACACCACATTTTCAAGAGTCCAAAAATCAGCCAGTGGGGGAGCAACAAGAGCCGAGATAGGTAATTTACTTGAAGGTTTTAAAACTGAAATGTTAAGCTCTTTTTCCTCACAAATTGACACCCTGCAAATTAAGAAAAAGCAAGCAGAAGTAGAAGCAGCCCTGTCCATCTTTTGTTCTCAATGCAGAGACAAGCACCCACAGAGGGAATTTCCATTGGACAAAAAGCCAATCTGCACCATCTGTGAGAAAGATCATGATACCCAACAATGTCCATCTTTACCTGGAATCAAGGCAACATTACAACCAATGGACGAAGAAGCTGAAGCGGTCTATCTGTTGACACAAAGAAGGAAATGGCAACCACGGGGACAAGATATGAATCCTAACATGCCATTTATATCTTCTAATCGTTGGAACAATTATCCTTCTTTCAATCAAACGAGTTACCTCCCCTATAATCAAATGAAATACACTAATCAAATGAATTACCCACCCATGCAACAAACTTACCCACCCATGAAACAAACTAACTCACCCTTTGTTGATCCATCAACGTGGACCCCTTGGCCTCCACAACAACAACGACCTTATCAGAACCAATGGAATCAAAATTGGAGAGGACAACAACCCCCCTTCCAAAATCAATTACCTCAATCCCAATTCCTGCAACCACTCTCCTTACCAGCAGGTACTCCACCGAAAAATCAAATGATGAGACCCCAACTACCTGTACAACCTAACCCTAACCCAAATAATAAAGCTATGCAGTGCATTGATATTTATAACCAGCCTACACTTTCTCTTCTCCCTGCGCAATGCAACGATATTCATTTACGATCTGGGAGAATAGTGGAACCTGCCATAGCTGATGTTACCTCTTCTGATAAAGAGGAAACAAAAGAGCAT
>ML818764.1:196419-225244 GCA_009831015.1 Picea engelmannii
ATGAATTGGAGGAGAAAAGACTAGATGCCATTCAACAGACAACCATAATTCAACAACAAAGATCAAAATGGCATGAAAAAAATATCAAGAACAAGCAGCTCCAAAAAGGTAACTAGGCCCTACTGTATGACTCTCGGTTCAAATAATTTCAAGGGAAACTGCGTACAAGATGGCTTGGACCTTACGAGGTAGACACTGTTTTCCCCAATGGAACAGTAAGGCTCCTCACAATTGATGACTCCAAAACACCATTACTTGTAAATGGTCATCGGCTCCGTCTGTACCAGCGCCCTATTTCCAAAGAAGATTTTAAGGCCGCATGCATGGAAGACTCCCATTACCTCTTTTTAGAGGGGATTTCTACCCCTCATTGCAATTAATTCTTTTAAGTTAATTTCTTTAGTATTAGATTAGATTTTATTTACTAATAATCTCTGTCAAGAAATACTATGTTACAATCGATTTTTGCAGATTCCCGATCGAAGCACAGGCCACTAGGAAAGGACGTTCCTACTTCACAAAGAGACAAGATTTCTCGATGCTGAAACACCACTGTTCAACACTTTTGACTTTTCCCGATGCTGAAACACCACTGTTCAACACTTTTGACTTTTCTCCGATGCTGAAACACCACTGTTCATCACTTTTGACTTTCTTATGTTGTTGAAACACCACTGTCAGCAATTCGTTCCCTTTTCCTCATTCTTGAAACACCTCTATCAGTAACCCCACACCCTTTTTCCCCTATCACTGTTCAACAAACTTTTACCACCTTCCCCCATTTCCCCATAGACGAAACAACACCGTCCAACAATTGTTTCGCCTTTTCCTTTCTATTGCTGAAACACCATTGTCAACAACTTTTCATCACTTTCCCCATCGCTGAAACACCATTCATATCAATTTTTCGCCTTCTCCCTATTGCCAAAACACTACAATCCGACAATTCTTCACTTCCTTCATCGACGAAACAACACCGTCCAACAATTGTTTCACCCCGTTTTTCCTGTTGCTGAAACACCATTGTTCAACAGTTCTTCACATTTTTTCATCACCGAAACAACACCGTCCAACAATTGTTTCGCCCCGTTTTTCCTGTTGCTGAAACACCATTGTTCAACAGTTCACATTTTCTCATCACCGAAACAACACCATCCAACAATTGTTTCGCCTCGTTCTTTTCTGTTGCTGAAACACCAGCTTTTCAACATCATCTGTCAGCAAGCTTTTATGTTCTCATACTATAGTTCGTCCTTCCAGTCAACAAATCCTTGATACAATTCATCTAATAAATCAAAAGTCTCCGCCACGACCACTGCAGAACTACCATGGACATGCATGATATTTTGTTTGCAGAATGAATCAAAAGGTAAGGCGAGGTATGTAAATTTTATGTAATGCAGTTAAGCTATAGTTAATGAGAAGATTCCAAATCATTATGACTACTCGAGTGAAATCATTATTAGCCGCACTTGATGGGGGGGAGAACATATCAAATCTTTTATACCATCATTTCACACGAATTCACCACTGCCGTTCCTATTTCACCACCCTTTCGCGCATTTTACCACCATTTTGCATACCGTCGCTCGGAAAACTCACTCTGCGCAGAAGCTGTTACTCAAACTCTTTGACGGTGTATTTTACCGAGATGGTATCTATGGGAGGCTCTGTTATACAGAACGAACCCGCCATGACAGCGCTTTTAGAACATTATCCAGTAGCTTATCAAATCTTTCAGCAGGCAGGGTGGCTTAGTTATTTTCAGAGACTCCAGGGGTATCATGAACAACAGGTCCTACAATTCGCTCAAAACCTTCAGGAAGACCATTCTGTTTTTCAAGGGGTCTGAATTTCCGTAACATAAGAGGATATAGCACAGGTCTCAGGACTCCCTACCAACGACATTCGCATGTTCAGCCGTAAACATATCATTCGGAATGCCCAACAGAACTTCTTCTTGCCAGAAGAATGAATTGAATTTAAAGGCAGGGGTGTTCAACTCAGCTCGTTGCCACCCCCATGGTCGGAAGTTGCAAGATTCATCAAACATTACCTAATCTGCGAAGGCCGATACCAGGTAGTTTACCAGCATGACTTTCTTCTGTTGTCTCATTTACGGCATAATAGACGGGTGAATATTCCTTATTATTTGCTGGGTTGTCTGAAAAATATGGCACACTACTGCAGAAAGGCTAAATATCCCACCCTTTCACTCACCCATCACCGTCTCATCCAACTGATTATCAAAATGGGTTTTTCCAACCAACACCCTCCACTAAACAACCCACCCATAAACCTCCAAAGAGCTGCTGAAATTCCTGAAAACCTCTAGGAGCAGCAACCACAAAACCCCCCAGACTCTCCAGAAGTACCCAATAGCCCGCCCACAGAACCAATCAGTCCAATCAATCCCCCTACCATACCAAGCCCGCCTCATACCTTACCAGAATCATCCACTCCCGCCCTTCATATTCTTAGTGATGACTCCGAGCCAGATAATTCCCCCTGCCCCATCATTGAAGAAAGATCCTCACGTAAACGAAAACACATTCCCCTCTTTCCTCCCTTCTTACGAAAAAAGAGAACAAGGGCCTCAACAAGGCCAGCCATTATTTCCACTACCCTAGACCCCCAACCCATCCGACTGATACCCCGTACACCTCCAACCTCCCAAATCCTGTGATCTTTGCCTATTCCACCCATGGGCACTGAGACACAAGAACTAGATGCCTAGGGTGTTGCGACATCACCTGTTTCAAAGCATGTAGCTGAAACACAAGAACCAACTACTCATTCATTCACTGAAACAGAAGAACCAACTACTCATTTAGTAGCTGAAACACAAGAACCAGCTACTCATTCAGTGGCTGAAACACAAGAACCAGCTACAACTGAAACACAAGAACCAACTGTTGATACTGATACTGAGATACATGAATCAGAAGTCCAGGGTGCTGTAACGTTACTCTCCTTACATCAAGAAGTTGAAACACAAGAATCAACTGCCATTCCTGTAGCTTCTCCACAAGAACCAGCTAGTGAGGCTGTGACTGCCACACAAGAACTAGTCATCCCTCAACTGGAACCAACAATGGCCTCTGTCTTGCTAGAAAATGAGTTTTTAAAGTCTGAACTGGAAGAATATAAGAAAGAACTAGCCATGGCAAAGGAAGCATATGAGAAGGAATGTAACTTGCACACCCTAGCTCGCATTGCAACCATGTCAGAGGAGACTACAACAGAGAGCCCATGTAAGGAATATATGTGCTGTCAGTGTGGAGATATCTACTATCAAGCAGGTTACAAGGTAACCCAAATCCCAATGCCAGGAGCTCCCCCTACTTCTTCAAATTTTGCAGTCAAAGACGAAGAACCTGTTGTTACACAAGAACCATCTATAACTGTCACACAAGAACCAGCTACAGCTGAAACACAAGAACCAGCAGGACCTCCTAAGATGAAGACTGAACCTGGCCCTGCAACAAATGTCAAACTTGAAACCCCTACTTTTGTTAACAAAGCCGTACAAACAGTGTCTAGTGAAGAATCTTCCCTTCCCATCGAGACCAATATCCACACTTTTGTGGAAAAATCTACTCAGACCTTACCTCACCCCACTACTTGCAACACTGAAACACAGACTCAGCCGTGGGATGAGCAGGAAGTAATACAAAAATGGAAGAAAGAGTATGCTGCAACAAAGGCCAAAAGCCTGCAAGAGCACAGACAAATCTGGATAAATCATACCTACTCAAATTGGGAAGCTTTAGAGCAGACAAGTCAGGAAGCGCATGCTCTGAAGAAACATAACAAAGAGTTGAAAGGCAGATTGGCCCTGGTATTTGACCTGACACAAAAGCTATTGGATACAAGGAAACCATCTAGCAACTACTCCTTGTTCCTTATGGAATGACTCACATGGTTTCAGATCAAATCAATTATAGAAGGAAAACCCCATGCAGTACTACACCCAACATATTTTGTCAAAACCTTTACAGAAGCATCTGCCAGGGATCAACACCTCCTCTGTGAGGCATATTTTCATAATGAGGCCATCCCCGAGAACAAGCAGCTGAACCTTAATCCTCTTGTTGGGGACATCTAGATTCGGGCATTTACTTCCTTTCTCCACAATCAGATTATTTGGCAAGATGACTTCATGGCTGCCAAGCACAATGAAGACAACCGCCTTCTCTGGATAAGACCAGAACCACAGAATGCAACCACCTTTGTCACAGAATATGATCAGTTCTTAAAGAAACCATGGATGACTGAACATGTCCAGCAGCTACAATCAACAGTGCTTCAGGATTGTTAGCACTTCATCAGATCCATAGAGATTGTTTCCCTCCAGGCAAATAACTTGTTTTGGAAGAAATCCACTGAGAAAAGACATGAATACAATCCTTTCAGCCCTACTAACCTTGAGGTAGCAATCCGCAGGGTACCTAACTACATCCAGTGTGTTCAGCAATGTGCTGAAAGCTAGATAGGGTACCGGTTTTATTTTTCTATCCTCTAGTTTCCAATAGAAAGATATCAAATTCATTATAAGCTGCCTAAGAAGACAGAAACAACATCTTGGAAAAGGTTACAACGGGTCCAAGGGTTCAGAGCACCAACGGACAATACCTCCCACAGTTACTGCTTGAGTAACTTACACGCTCAGAGTCGGTATTCAGACTCTGATTCAGAGTGAAGTTGCCTGAGGACATGCAACACCTTGAGTTGGGGGGGATGTTAGGACCACACAATGTACCTTTTTGCCCATACTTTTTGCCACTATTATACTCTTGATCACCCACATTTAAACTCATATTATCACTTTATCTTATCATTCCAAAGGTATACAACATCCCTTCTCATTACTATATGTTTAATCTATTTTGCATAATATTTTACATCAATCTTGTACTTAACCATTGATTAGAAATGCATAAGTGCTGAAACAGTTCAAACTGCAGATTAGCCTGTTGCTGAAACAACAATTCACAGAAGCTATTACACAGTCCAGGGTCGACGATGCTGAAACACAGAAGCTGTTACACAGTCCAGGGTCAACGATGCTGAAACACAGAAGCTGTTATACAGTTCATGATCTACGATGCTGAGGAAGCTGTTACACAGTCCATGGTCACGATGCTGAAACACAGAGGACGCTGTTACACAGTCCAAAAACGACGATGCTGAAACACAAAGGAAGCCGTTACACAGTCCGTAGTCAACATAAACTCACACAGATTGACTACAACAGCTGCACCGTGAGCCAAGCACCAACCATCGCTGCTACATGAGAAGTCCTGAAACAATTAAGAGCACAAATCCCGTGGCTGAAACAACCCGCGATTCACGATGCCGAAACAACATGCAACAACAGCAACAAGAAAGAACTGTTACTCCAGCCGTAACAACAACACCTCGTTCAACACTTGTAATAACATTCTGTTGAGGGAGACTAGGATGTCCTATTCCGGTTTAGAAAGTCGATCTGACTAAGAATAGGACTCAGATATACATCTGTAATTTTTGATCAATTGTATCGAAGGGATTCCCTCTTTAAATAAGAGGAAATCACCATTCGAAGGGGATCCGGTTTTATGTACTAAGAAAGCTTCAGAGAGAGGGACGTACTTCATTTTCAGATTGTAATATGATACATTGATAGATGAATAGAATACTGTTTTGAGCATCCTTCTCTAGCCCTTTTCATCTCAGGGGAATCTTGTGAGAAGGGAGGGCCCACCTTCTTCACAACATTCACCCATTAGTTTTATAGTGTGTGAGTGTGATCTCTGTTTATTCCTTGATTAATTTTTTCTTTGCTGAAACACTACTGAACTCTGTCTTGTTAAGAATTATGTTTTACATTGTTTTCATGAAGTTCATGCTTGGTTAATTGTTAATCATTTTAATTAGCAATCTTGTGTGATGAATGTATGAGGTTTTCTAATCAGAGACTGGGCTAAAGGTTCCTGCTTAAAGGAAGGGATTAAAGGGTCCTATTCTCTGTTAGAAGTAGTCAACTTTCAATTATTTTCACGAGTGTGCTAATCAGAGACTTGGCTAAAGGTTCCTGCTTAAAGGAAGGAATTAAAGGGTCCTGTTCTCTGTTAGAAGTAGTCAACTTTCAATTATTTTCACGAGTGTGCTAATCAGAGACTGGGCTAAAGGTTCCTGCTTAAAGGAAGGAATTAAAGGGTCCTGTTCTCTGTTAGAAGTAGTCAACTTTCAATTATTTTCACGAGTGTTCTAATCAGAGACTGGGCTAAAGGTTCCTTCTTAAAGGAAGGGATTAAAGGGTCCTGTTCTCTGTTAGAAGTAGTCAACTTTCAATTATTTTCATGAGTGTGCTAATCAGAGACTGGGATAAAGGTTCCTACTTAAAGGAAGGAATTAAAGGGTCCTATTCTCTGTTAGAAGTAGTCAGCTTTTAATTATTTTCATGAGTGTGCTAATCAGAGACTGGTACTAAAGGTTCCTGCTTAAAGGGAGGAATTAAAGGGTCCTGTTCTCTGTTAGAATAGTTAAGCCTTCAATGCATTAATGAGTTCATGAAAGTGTGTTCATCAGAAACAAAGTGCTGAAGTTCTTGCTTGGGAATAGGGTCCTATTCTCTGGTTACATAATAGTTGTTCTTTTCTGTTGCAGTTGTTATCTCAATGTAATCCAAGATTCTTTAGATTAATTATCTCTTCAAGCTCTGCAATAAGTAATTTTATTTTCTGTAATTCAAGCTAGGACTTCAGTTCATTCAAGGAAAGTGTGATTAATATAGTTTCCCTTACTACAACTCTAAGTTGCTTTTGGAATTGAGCATATATAGTGCGTGGTTACCTTTGAAATAAATAGACTTCCCCGGGTTGACAATTTATGTAGCACTTGATTGTTTGAATTAATTAATCAATTATAGTGACCAACAGTTCCCTTCGTAGAACATGTCATTTGTAGACTCGGGAACAGTATAAATGATGACATTGGTTGACGGGGTCGAGATTCGTTGGTAACCCTTGATGGTGCATTTTTCTAGGAAGAGGATGGAACGATGATGTCCATCGTCCCAAGGGGTATCTTCCATGGATATAACATACATAATCATCTCGTCTGTAGGAAAAATGACACGGAATGGATCTGGAGATAAATCACCAAGAGAGGGGGTTGCCAATGGAATGGCTTGATAAGCGGATTCAACCAGACTTAAAGGCATTTTGTCGCCATAACGAAGATGATCTCTGAGGTTGGGTACCATCCACGGGTCGTAATACGTAGGGGTTCTGTGAACAGAGGTGGAGATCATGTTGATCGAGGCGACAAACGGATGTGGGACATCGGGTGGTGGAATGGGGAAAGTACCCATCAAAGAGGAATCTTTAAGAAGACCCACACCGACATTCTCATATCCAAGGGGGGTTTTTGCAATGAAAGGTATGTTGCCGGTACATGCATTAGAGTGAAAGAAGGCCAATTGGTCTATGGTAACTACTTTTCCTTGATGTGGGAAACGTACGACATGGAAAAGAGTGGACACGACTGCACGCATGGAATCGATCCTGCTATGGCCAAGTAGAAGGTTGTAATTGAGGGGAGTGTTGAATACCTCCACTTCAACATTGACCATTTTTCCTTCTAACGTAATAGGAAACGAAGGGAGGACACCGTAAGACTTAAAACCAGAGCCATTGAAGGCTTTGAGCATGTTGTGGGATTCAGTCAAATGAGGAGAGTTGATGGATTTCCAGCAGGTAATAGACATGACACACGTCGAGGCACCCTCATCAATAACTGTTCTACAAATGTTTTTTTCGGAGACAATAACTTGTATTTGGAATGCAAGTTGAGGGGGTAACCTTGGAATGTGATCTTCCAAGTCAAAAATTATTAAATTCGTATCCATAGGGTCGATTCCACCAATAGATTTCAACAATGCCTTCCATTGTATAAGACAACTCTGAAGGACTTCGAGGGCTGACATCGCGGACGGTGCTTGGGCCAGATCTTCGACAATACTGTAGTTTTGGGCAACATGTGCATGAGGATTGAAAGCCGATTTTCGAACAACACCCTTTGGGGGAGGGTGAAGAACTGTATCTAGGCTCGGTCGTTCGAGATGAAGAGGACCGTTGGTAGGTGGAGTCATGGGAGATGGTTGGACCAACGAAGGAGGTATTGCATCAAACTTATCTTTGGAGAAAGGATAATATTTGGCTTGAGTGGTAAGTGTGATGTCATTTTTCTTTGAATCACCTGTACACATTAAGACATAGGATGTATTGGAGGGGGAAGGTTGGTCATGAATGACCAATTGGGCCTGTTGTTGAGATGGGAAGGGTTGTGACAATACGACCAGAGTGGGGGGTTTTGATGGTCCCTTGAAGGAAATCACTAACCTCGGCTCGTCGTGGAAAATCCTTAGTGTAGTGATCATCACCACAGATAAGACAAGGGTGTTGGGGTTTGCGCTTATCCCTATCGTCAACAGGTGGTGTTTTGGTTTTCTCAGATTGCAGATGATTTTTATCCTCCTTGTTCTTACCCTTTCCTTTTTTGGATTTATTTTTTCTGGCGGGGGTAGATTGAACAGAGTTTACCTCAGAAGTCTTGCCGGTGGGAGCGGTAGGAGACATAGCATTTTGAACATTAGAAGAAATGGTTTTGGGGTTGTTGCTAGAGGTTTGGACGGAATGAGGTTGGGCATGGAAAGTGCCAATCACACCGTCAGCTGCATGAGAAGCAGTAGGAGTAGTTGAAGTAGCGGTAGTAGAAGGACGAGGTGCTTTAGGGAGTAAGTCGTAAAGAGTACCCGTTTGTGAATAAATGAGGTCGAGGTATTGAGCACGACTGATTTCCTATTCTTCTATGACAACTCAACCCATGGCGATGTCACGAGTGATGTCGTTCACGAATGATTTCGTGAACCACTCTCCCAACAACTGATCGGGAAGTTTGAGTTGGATGAGACATCATCTCCGTCGCCACTCATGAATGTGATCAGAGATATGAGTGGCTTTGGTTTGTTTGAAAGAACTAAAAATCTCGGTTCCCGTTTCGTAGCGTATGGGTAACTGGTAGTGGGTGAGGAAAGCCATAGCGAGGGTGTTGAAGTTGGTGAAGAAGCCTCGTGGTAATTCTATATACCATTTCATGGTGGAACTTGTGAGGGTTCGCTGAAAAAGGCATAAATGAATAGAGTCATCCATCAAGGAGTTTGATGAGAACCAAAGGTGAAAAGTCATTACATGATTGTTCAGGTCCTCTCCCGGTTTACCATCGAATTTAGGGATCTCGGATGGTAGTTTGGACGGTATGGCGGGCCATTGAGGAGAGTGACAGATCGGATAATTTAAAATCCTCGATAGATCCGGGAGGTCCAGGGTGGCTAAGAAGGGTAACTGTCTATTCACATGTGGGTACTGGTGACTTTGGGGAGGGAGTCCCATCGATAGACTAGTGGGACCATAAGCAGTTTTCATATAATGCGAAGATCCGGGCAGATTCGGTGGTTGGTGTGGAGGCAAGTAATTCATAGGGTTGTACCCTTGAACATGGGCATGGGGTTGAGCATTCAAGCCCCAAATAGGTTTAGACGTGCTTGGATATGGTTGGCCTGTAATAGGGGGTATGATGGAGCTAGCTTGAGGTTGTTTCCCTCCAGTCGAGTGAGGATTATGTTGTATAAGATAATTCCAATACTGGGCCAAGGATGGAGGTATGTTTTTTCCATAGGGTGGGGTCGATGGGGGTTTCCCTCCAATCGGGGGTTGCGTCCCAGTTGGGATTTGTCCTACAAAAGGGAGTTGGGTTTGGCCTCCTTGGTGAAATTGTCCGCCAATAGGAATCTGGTAATTAGGTGTGAAAGATGGGATGGTGCAACTAGGGTCGGTGCCTCCGATAGAGGATGGAAGAGGTCCTCTGAAAGGGGGTCGAGGAAGTGTTGGAATAAAACTGGGAACAATATGGTGCCCAGAAGAAGTGGAAACGCCAGGAGTCCCGGATGAGATTTGTGTAGGAGCGGGAATAGAATCATTCAACACATGATATCTGGGCGAAAGGGTTGGGGTGAATCTAGGAGAAAGCGGTGTGCCAATGGGGGCTTGGCTAGCTGCTGTAATCCTGGTGTGAGGACTCGTATTATCTGGGACCATTGTGTAATGGACCATTTGTAGAGGGATAGTCAAGATGTGGATAGCTGGTGGAGCGTCTGTACCAGGAAAATAATAGGCAGTAGTAAAAGGTACTGCGTCTGGATCAAATGTTTCAAGAAGCTCAGGTGCGACAGTGATATCAACGCCTTCTCCTAAGCCAAAGAGATCCCATCTAAAAATTCCAGTAGTCCAAAAATGATCTTGACCCCCAGGTCCTATGAAAGGTCCGGTTGGTGATCCTGAAGACTGAACAACTATATCTCTGGAAGAATTCACTCGCACAATACGTCTCCCAGAGTCGGTAGGAAGTCAAAAGTCCTCTTCAGAATTGGTAATTCAGAACTGTTCTAAAGAGTTAGTTCTTTCCAGTGGTGGAGTGGCAATGTCTTAGACTTCACTCTGTTGAGGAGAGCCCTCCGGTGAGTTGGTAGGCAAGGGTTGAGAACCTTCCAGATCTTCTGGGGGTAGGCCTTGAATTCTACGTGAATGGAACAGAGGGTTAATTGTGATCAAGTTAGAATTTTTACGAAATAAATTCTATGGCCAACTTGGGTAAACAAACATCATGCGCTAATAAAATCTAGGAAGCAACACCAAGCAAACAAGACCTTCTAATTCTGAAGTCACTAGTTGGTGATGAAATCCAACGTCACAATGACGAGACAAGAAGGGGCTAGTCCATGGTGGAAACGTTACATTGACGACCTATTTAACGGACTTACACCCTGGTGCAAGCTCCCACACACAATCGTGGGTATACCCTCCAAGGAGCCCGAGTGAGTCTAGCCAACGTCGATTCTAGGTACCGTGAAGACTTACCCCTTCACAATCACCTTGTGTAAGACCCTAAGAAGATAGGCTACTAAGGTTACCACCAACAACAATAATGCTTGGGGGAACAATCGACAATCCGATCCACACGCAAGAGCAGGGTATCTAGCCTAAAATCAGCTTGAGAGGCTTCCACTCATCATTGTGGGTATACCTTCAAGTGACCCCCATAATCCATGCAATATCTACACCGATATCAACAAAGCAGGGCGAGTAACTCTGTCAATCTCAATGCGTCCTCAAGTTTGACCCTTGTGTGAGAAGGGCTTCCCAGGACAAAATGCTGTAAATGGAATTTGACACTCCTTATCACAAGATACTATTATGTGTTTTGTGCTTTGGAGAGTGTGTCTCACTGCCTATTCCAAATCTCTAGCCTAGCTAATGTTGGTGTAAAAGATCCCTAGAAAAAGTTACTAGTTGAATTTTAAAATTGCGCAATATCATTAAAGGCTGTTGTTACTGAAAAGGAGATGGAAATGAAACTGATGTTGTGTGAGACTCTGACCCAAAAATGCATAAATAGGAATGAATGATACAAATTTTTATTTGATGAATCCTATTTACAGAAGGGAAAGAGTAGTTTTCTGGAACAATGTGAACTACGATGTATGATCTTCTCTGAAATGTAATATCAAAGAACCATGAACAATGCAAATTCCCTATTCGTTCTCTTTCAATACTTGAATGCTAATATTTTCGAATAAAAAATTGCTTAAAAAAAGAAAATGTCTTTAATTTTTATTAGAAACCAAGCAACAAGGATGGAACTAAGAAAAAGTAAGCAACCAATGAAAAAGAAAGACACAACAAACACCCAAATCGATTTTTCAATGAAGACAAAAATAACAAACTGACAAGACCAGTCTCTTCAAATGCACAAGGGTAACAATTTTCCAAGTAATAAGCAATTGAAAAGGACAATTAATCTCAACTTTTAATCCAATCAAAGGCTCCCGACCAAACAAGCACTCAGATTTCAGAATCAGATATTATACCCTTGTTAAGAAAAGGTCAAGAGGTAAAAATTGAGAAAAAATGAACAAGAAGAGCTTTCAATTTCCGAAAACTAATCATTCACGAGATTTGAAGTCAAGAAACATTCAATCACTAGCCAGAGAAGTTCTTTCCAGACACACCAACCAATCTGGACATCTGAAGACACAAAAGACTTAATCCAAAATTTTTACAAGTGAGTTCGGAGTCTGACAGTGGGGTACAGTGCGAGAATTAAGGATTCTCACAGGCTAGACACAAGCAGGGTGCGAGAAGTTCACACTAAACTGAACACTAGGGTGCGAACCTCAGTTATTCTTGCAGGCTACAGAAATATGTAGTGCGAGAAGGTCTGTAATCAAGCAAATTTTGGAAAAATGGTAGAACTTTTGAGGGAACTTTTGGATCCAGGTTATCTATGAAGATCTCCTCAAGACTTAGAGATTGATTGGGAATGAAAAAGGGTAGGTCAAGAGAAAATGGCCAAGACAAAACCACCAAAATGGGTTGTACCCCTAGCGAAGTCACCAATTTTGTTATCGGATAAATCGGTAGGTGCAGACACTAACAGATCTCCCTAGATCCACCTGGATCTAGAACAAAACAGGACATGACACGCCTCTTTCCCTAAGTTGCAGTCATTGAGTCTACTACTAAGAAGGAATGAGTGACATACCTTTATATCGCTTCCTTGGGTCTCTGTTGTTCCTGCTTCACTTTGGTGCTCTTGTGAAATCAAGTCCAAGACAACACAAACCAACCAAAGTGAAAATAGCAAAGTATATTCAATGTCAACCTATGCATATGATCAAGGAGTTATGAAATAAAATAAGAGTGATTTTATGGGAAAGGGACATGCCGCTGTATTATATTAAATGAAAGTAGAAGATACAACTGGATCGCCTTGATGTCGCAAGCTTCCTTTCAGTGACCCTTGGTTCCAACACACAGAATTTCTCTGCACTTGCATGAAGAAGATCCAATACAACTTGATAGACCAAATGGAGTCTTCAAGCTTCAATCCAAATAGATTTCTTCACACAATTCTTTCACCAATTCTTCATTCAATCTTGCTTAACCTTTTCCATGAGAAACCTTTCAATATATAGGAGAAGGAGAGATGGTTAAATGGATGAGGATGATCCAAATAAATCTGAGAAGTTAGTAGGATGCCAACCATGCGAACGCTAACTCATTTCCTAGAAGATTCCCTTCTAGAACCAAGCTTTGAAACAGGTTCGCACCCTACCTATAGAGCAGACTGTGAACAGTTCACACCCTAAGTTTGGGTTGCCTGCGAGAATGAAGGATTTTCGCGCCCTGTAATATAGGCAACCTGTGAACTCATCTTAAAAATGTGTGTTTTGGAAGGAGACATCAATCACTTTTCTCAGGAAAAAAGTCCTTGTGGGAGCCTGAATACATCACTTGTAGAGACATCACCAGAGTGACCAAAATCATGTGTAACAGTGCCAAGATGGCACCTCGGTATTGTGGACCCTTTGAAATTTCGGATAAGGTGGGACCCGTAGCATATAGAATAACACTTCCTCCAACAATGAAGGCACATAATGTTTTGCATGTTTTGTTACTGAATAAATATGTACATGATTCTAATCATATAATTGATTGGTCTATGATTGAGGTGGAACCAAAGGGGGAATTCCTTATAGATCCATAATGCATAATAGGCAGGAAGGAAATCCCAGTCAGGAACAAAACCATTTCACAGGTCAAGGTGCAGTGGAAACACTTTGGTCCATATGAAGCTACATGGGAAATGGAGGATGCCATGAAACATGCATACCCATTTTTTTTTTACTTCTGTACATACCTGGCACATTGACATGTAGAACATCGAGGACGATCTTCCTTTAAGGGGGAGGGGATTGTATTTTTTTCCCCAGCTTGTAAATATAACTATAACTTGCTAAAAGGATATGGGCAGACTGAATATGTGTGGATGTTGGAATTGATGAACATTTTTGTTATAAAAGGTAATGTATGCATTTCTGTTACTAAATAAAAATGGAAAGTGTTGCATAACTGCTGAAGGGGTTTTCCAAGGTAGATCATGATGCGTGAGAGAGATGGTGAGGGGAACCAACAATGGTTGAGATGACCCCCACCAGACTAGTACTTTATGGGATTTAAATTATTCAGACCCAGAACAGGCCTCTGACCCAGAAAAATAAATTTGTCAGGATGGTGGTTGGGAAGTCATCCTCAAGAGTCAATGAGGATATGGGCAGAGTACCCATCTGAAAAATTCTGACATGACCCATGAAATTGGGATTTGGACCCATGAAATATTTCTAAGGAAGGAAAGAAAATAAGAAATTCATGGGCAAAAGAGGGGGGAAGGGTGAAGAAGATGAGTCGAGTGACCATTTCTGAAAGGGGAGAGCATGTGCAACTCACTGGTTCTGAAGAGAACTGAAAAATGAATTGTTCATGGTACAAGAACTTGCTAGGAATTTTTTTCAGTCCAAGCCTATAAAATGAGTTGTAGAGAATATGAGTGACTGATAAAGCACTCATTGCAGACCCCTTTGCTTGGTGGAGAGAAAACCAATCTGCCAAGTTCCTGTGGGAGGAGGAGAGTGCCCTCCGTCCCTGATTGTTGCTGAACAAGAAGGAAGAGTATCTCTCTTAGAGCATCATGATCTAGCTAGGGGGTGGCCAGTGGTAAATATGTCCAGGAGTTTTTGTGCCTATGATTGGGTGGAAAGGGCACCCCTCTCAGCGGTTGCTTCACTATCTAGTTTCTAGATAAGTATTCTTATACCCTGTGTGCTAGAATTGAAATGAGTGGTTGGATTTCTGTGTCTATGAATAAAATTTGCATTGTATGATTAATATTAGAAATTTTGTTGTTCTTCTGTGAACCCCTACATTTGAATGGTTTCTGTTTGCCTCTTCTTAACAACAAGAGAACTATTAGACATGGGTATTCAAATGAATTTAAGAATAATTTTATGGTTTATGTGTTGGTTGGAGAGTCCTTAAGGGAATTTTCCCAAGGATTTATTTTGTAATGTAAGAGTCGGGGAAGACTTTGCTGGAATGCTTCAGTCCTGTCGACCCCTCGAATTTACCTTCACAGGTTACTAAATTCGAGCTCTATGGAGGGAGAGTGCCTCCTTCAAACCATTCATCTGTGTGACCGAGGGATCATGCCCATGACCCTAACCAAATCATGGCTAAGAGTTGAGCGTGCATCCCTGAAACATGTTAGGGAATCCATATGACCAAGACCTTGGAACCCTTCATTAGGTTTGAAAGGAGCTAAGCTATCTTGGCTTCAAAACTCTAGAAGTTCGGAGCTCTGGGATGTTATGACTTTACAACATTCATAACCAACCGAAGGAAACTTGCTGGTACGATTACCAGCGAGGTTGACTGACATATGGTGATTTCCGTAACTGTGAATGTGGGATCTGTCTCATTGTTAAACCCTGATCCACTTCCCGGTCGCAAAATAACACAAGCGATAGATTTGAGGGTATTCGAGATATTCCCTGACCATTGGATCTACGGTGTGGTCAGTCTGACATTGACCACTTTGGGAGAAAGGGAGTGTTAAATGGATGGAACCCCCGAATGCTGAACTCGCGAAGTGACGAGAACCATATATCCAAGCATGCTTTAGGATCTCCCCTAACTGTTGGATCTAAGTCGTGGTCAATCTGGCATTGACCACTCTGAGAGAACAAGAATGTTAAATGGGTGAAACCCCCGAATGCCAAAGTCACGAAGTGACGAGGACCATCTATCCGAGGATGCTTCGGATCCCTCATGACCGTTGGATTTAGAGCATGGTCAGTTCGGTGATGACCGATCCAGGAGTAAAAAAAGGAAGCTAGATGGGCAAAAACCTGAACACCAAAGTTGCAAAGCAACAGAGGCCATGGATCTATGGATCTACGTGGACCTATCTCGACCATGGGATAAAAGGGGTATTGGGAGGTTTTTTGGCCGGAGTTCGATCTTTGGAGCTCTGAGAGATTTTGTAGGTAGGAGAGGCTAGAGAGTCTCGAAGGATGTCAGTTCAGAGTGACATGACATCCCGACGTCACCTAGGGTGACGTGGACCCATGTTCGACATGCCACGTGTGACCTTGATTTGTAATTTTTACAGACCTTATATGCCAATTGGAATGTGACATGTGCCACCCATTGATGGGCCACATGTCATCTCTTCCCTTTACCGCGTGTCAACCCCCTGACACATGCTCGCTTGGCCTAATAGATGGTGGAATGCTCGGGGCACTAGGAGTTTGGGACTTTGGGGAACTTGGGATGCTGGAACGATGGGGTTAATCACTCGAAGGCCCAGACCTACCCATCCCTATCTCAATATTTAACGCCCCGCCACGTCTAAGTGTGGACCCTTTGGGAGTCCAGGGTTTCTGGACCCTAGAGGATTTGGAGTGGTGTATTGAATAAGTCGAAATGGGCCGAAGGCCCAGATTTAATTTCTCTCTCCCACAGGATGTAAGAACAATTTAAATGTAATTAATTAAATGAGAGGGACCCTCTCTGGAACTCTGACATTCGAGATATTTGGGTTCACAAACACATGATGAGGAATTTCGCCGAAGTATTGAGGCTTATGCGTTAACTAATATTAATGAATCTAAGTGTCGTTGGCGATTTATTAAGGAGTGGGATTTCGCTATACTAATGATCAATTAACTTAGTAGTTCTATAAGAGATATATAAATGTTAACTCCTGGTTGGGAGAGTCTCCGTAAACTATGATTATGTGGAGTGCTGGGTGATAGGGAGCCACGTGGGTGCCACATGGCTGTGAGAGATCTAGTTAATGAAGGCTTAAAGAACTTTTAAGGGAAATAACTTGCAATCCAGAACACATATCTGGAAATATTTATAGTTGTTGGAAAGACGAACCAAAGACAATGGGACCTTAGTTACATGGATTTGAGATGATTGATAAAAGTGAAATTTGGTGCCCCATCCCTTAAAAATGTACTTAGGGGTTGGGTGTGTGACATGTGAAATTCCCCCATGGTGTTGTGAAGGTTGTCTTCTCTCTATCATCTAGGTGCATGGCCACTTGGTTGTATCCTGAAAAGCAATCCATCATTGATATCTTGTTTTCCCCTACTACTTTATGCAGTATATGATCCATCTTGGGTAGGGGGTAGCTATATTTTAGGGAGAATTTATTTAGGTTATTGAAGTCCACACATAGCCTTATTTCCCCACTCTTCTTTCTTACTGTAACTAATTTAGAAACCCATTCAGAGTACCTTAAGGGAATAATAATATGGGCATCTAATAATTTTCTCACCTCTTTCTCAATGGTAGGTAAAATAAGAGGATTAACTTTCCTGAGCTTTTGTTTGAAAGTATTAGTACCAGTTTTGAGGGGTATTCGATGCTAGATGATACTGGTATCATAATTTTTTAGGTCCTCATATCTCCATGCAAAGTCATCCATGTATTCTCTAAATAAATGCAAATATTCTGCCCTATGATCAACTTGAATATTTTTGGACAAGTTAATATATTTAATATCTTTTTCATTCCCAACATTATATTCCTCATTGCTATCATATTTGGGGAGAACAACTGGTTTGACAGGCACATCATTTCTATCAAACAACTGTTCTAAAGGCACCGATCCTTTGGGTATGAATTTATTCTCAAGATGCAAGAATTTATGCTCATCCATGTAATTGCTAAATTTATGGATCTATTTAGTGTCCTCCCTAATCCCCTATTTGGTGTTTTCTTCATCATTTGAATCAATATGAGTATTTTCAAACTCATCTATCACTTCCATGAAATTTTTGATCTATTGATCATCTTCAAAAAATTGTCAGTATTTGATATTATCAGGAATGGAAGGTCTGTATCTCATTTCGATCTCATATTTAATTTGAGGGGTGGATGGTACTTTAAAGGTACTGGAATCTACTACTAAGGAATCAATTGTATGATTAAAATATCTCAAAACAATATAAATATTGAAATCTACATAAAAATGATCAAATATCATATCCCATACCTGATTTCTATATGCCCTCATTCTTGGATTCCTTGTTTGATAGGAACTTTTTACTTGCTGCACAACTAGCTCTGAATCTCAAAATACCATCAACTTGGTAATTTTCATCTTTCTTGCTAACTCCAGGCCTAAGATCAAGGCTTCATATTCAACTACATTATTTGTGGCCTCAAACTCTAGTTTGTAAGACAAATGGATTTCTTTTTTGGTGGGAGATATGAGAACTATACCAGCCCCAACTCCTTCTTTTGAGCATGCACCGTCAAAAACCATTTTCCATATGCCATATACTTCCTCTATAGGGTTTACTAGAGGATATGCAAGCATTGGGGTTTCATTGTACTCTTCATTTACATATAGGATACAACAAACCAGATCTTCATAATCAACATATATGGGATGATTCACATGGTTGTTTTGATCACTAACCACATAAGCAAACTCCGTCTCTTGGTACAAACTTCTGATATCCCCTCCAAAAAATAGTACAATGGAATAAGTCATATCCATATGCATAATGCATCCCAATTTTTGTTCCCAAGTTCTAGACAACAACATGCCATAATTTGCTGGTACATCAGTCACCACCACGTCCATCATAATTATTTTAACATGCAGCTGGCCCAGGGTGACAGCCATGTGTTTAATCAGCCCATAACACTTCACCTTCCTGGCATTAAATGAATAAAGGTCACGATATGGTCTGGTTATTTCCAAACCCAACTTCTCCATGAATACTTTGGGCATAAGATTGTGTGATGCTCCAAAATCAAGCATACAATTATGAAACATTTTTTCATGAATATTGAAGGTCACATAGAAGGGAGCCACAGATTCCTCTTTGCCATCAATATGAGGACCAAAAACTATGGTAGGAGACTCATCTTGTACATTCAAAGTATTAGGAGGATTTGTTGATCCCTTCCCCTGCATCATTTTCTCAATCTATTTATGGAAGGAGGGGATTTTAGCCATCTCCACCAAAGGCACATGAATCTTGACCTTAGACAATTCATGTTCAAAATTGAAAGGTGAAACTAATTCCTCAATTTACTTAGTTTCTTTTTCCTTTTTTGCAGGCTCTAAGACTTCATCTACCTTAGGGATGTCTAGAACCTCTTTAACTTTATCTAATTTGGACAAATATGGGACAAATTCTGTACTAAACTAAGGATAAAGCTCCTTTGTTGGGATGGCTGCTAGGCATCAATTTCTTAGGACTTATAGACTCTTCATAACCATTTTGGGTTAGATATATGGCCTCATTATCATCTTGAAGTAGGTAGATTTATTCTGTGCATTTGTCATAGTCCTCATCCACTACTTCTTCAATAAAGTTATTATCATTATTGGTTTTCACAGGGGGATGAATGGGTTGTTCATCATTTATTCTCTCCCTTCTCATGCACTGTAGATTAGGGGGTCTTCTAAATTGATTAGGGTTAGGATTCCTTATGCCTCCCTCTTGGGGTGATCTTTTTGTATTTCTATGCTCTATCTCAAATCTGGACATTTTGTTTGTCATATTTCTGATCAATCTAAACATCTCATCCATGTTTGCTTCTTGGGGTTCTCTACTTGGATCAGAAGTACCACAATCTTCCCTAATTTTTTTTTTCTTCTTGATCCTATTTTTTCTTCATCTTTCCTAATGCAATCATGTTTCCTTTTATGTATATTGCATCTTCTTGCGTTACTAGTAGGGTCAAGGACCTTCTTCTCTCTAAGTCATAGAAAAATCAACATCAAATGCCCCAACATATGTCTCTTTAGCTGCTGGTTGTGATGGATTTATATCTATAGGGATATTGTTATAGAGATTATTCAACCTCCTATTAAAGTCATCAACATTTTTATTGGCTCTTTTCTTGAGTGAGACAAGTTCATTCAGGTAGTATAGGCTATCCATTTTCTCACCTCACTGTCTCATAAAAGAAACTTCTAGAGCTAGCCATCTATCAATTGAAGCAATAGGTAACTCTCTGAACAATTTTCTAACATCTCTCCCCAGGTTTTGGAAAAAAAAACCTCATGAATACATCATCGTTCTCTACAAACTAGTCATCTGTAAATTATCGAAAATCACTAATATTCTCTTCAACTGAACGAGTTTTATCTCTATCAAATTTTGGTAGACATTTCATGTCATTCTCTGGAAGGTCATGGATAATTTTGGGCAGATTCAATGGGGTGAATCTAGAAGTGACCCAAGGATTTATAGGTGTTGGGGGAGGAGGTTGATTTCCTGTAGGTATTCCTCGACCTAAGCCAACCATGAGATTTTGTAAAATGATGTTATGGGATTTAAAGGATAGAGGAGGAAAATGAATTTTCAATAAGGGTTGCTGAGAAGAACTGACTTTTCTAGAGGAGAATTTTGAAGATCTATCAAAGGTTCTTGTGTAGATTTTAAATTAGAGAGCGAATCTTCAGGTATATTAGTAATATCTAGAGATTCAACATTTTGATGAAGAACAGAAGGATATATTTCTAGATAAGGGTTACCTAAATAAGAAGAGGTCTGACGCTCTGTGATATTCTTCCAGGTCACAAGATTTTCTAGATCTTAATATATTGGAACCTAATTAGAATCAGGGTGGCTTCTAGTATGTATTCTAGAAGAGGCCAAATTTTCCTTCTGTGGAGTCATGAGGTGAAAAATTAACAACCAAGAGCCTGAGGTTTGTTCACTATCAAGTCTCAAATCTTACAATGTCGTATCCTCAAGGAATATTTCTTCAATTTACATCCTCGAAAATGATGCCATTTCAGATGTTATCTCTCGAGATATTCTAGGATGCTATTGGAGCGATGTCGAGGAAGCCTAGGGGCCAAGATTCTGGATGAAACTTAAGGCCGGATTTGCAGTAAGATAATTATGAAATATTTGGGAAAATTACAGGACCTTAAACAATCTCAGCCCATATGAAAAATGTTCTCAACTATCATAGGCATATGTCTATGAGTGTTTGAGAAAATCAATATTTAAAAGGAGAATGAAGTGATGAATTGGAAGAAAAATAAGATAAACATACAGGGCACTACTGGGAATGAATCTTGTAGATTATGGAAAGAGAAGAATGTGCTGAACAATTAAAAATTCAACAGATCTAACATGTGTATACATATCAATAAAACATGCTTCATATAATTAACATATTCATAAACTCAAATTCAAGGAGGAACCCTCTGCATATCATTGAAATGCATAAAGAAAATGACAAAAAATGATCATACATTAAGAGGAAATCACTTCTGTGTCATTACGAGACATTATACAATAATACTAAACATGAAGAATGACATGTTTTCTGAGCTTTTATAAATCAGATTTGATACAAGAAAGAAAAAATGGGAGGAGACGCTTTACAATAATACAATCACATTAGAAGAATTACAGACTGAAAAATTAAATGCAGGGGATGAATCTTTGGCTACCTGCTGCATTTATCAATTGGCTGTGCTCAAGGTTTATGGTAAAAATACTCTAGTTATAAGAAACTCTTCAATTCCCGAAAGTGACAACCTTGACAATGGGTGCTTTTGTTCTCTTTTATTCCTCTCACTCATTCCCTAAAACCACTTCTTGAAACCATTTCTACCTTCTTGAAATGGTTTACCACTTCTTGATTTCTTGAATGGTTTCCCCTCTGGTAAAAATTAATTACTTTTACCTGCATGAATTCTTCTATGTTGAGATCATGGGGAAGCTGGGAACCTTTAGGCCAAGAAATCCATCATACTCCTTTGGTTGGAAGCTTGAAATCGTAACTGTAGAGATCACATGACTCAACAACCATTAGATTGAACTTAGTGATCGATCTCGACCGTTGATATTTAAAAATAGAACTTCATGTCATTGGAAGATAGCCTAGACGCTTTGTGTATTGGTGATTAAAGCATCGAAGGTCCGTATATGAATGTGATCAAATCTGGGCCATTCATATCACAATGAATATAAACCCTCAATCACAGACCTGATCAAATCTAGGACGTTGATACACAGATTGATGAGCCTAAAATACCCTGGCATTTAAAATTTCATCTGAACCATTGATCTAGAACATGATCTGATCTGTGCTGTTAATTGGCTGAACTTGCCCTTTCTTTAACGATGTCATCGTCAAGGTGATCAAGGATAACCTACGTTGAGGAATCTTCATCAGTTTTCTCCAATGATGACATCTACAACGATCTCTACCATCCATATTTCACTGAAATAATAAGGGCCCTTGATTTGGATAGACCATAAACCAAAATCCGCTAAGGAATTCAATGGTCATGCTGATGCCACCCTGGATATGTTGCAACCTTATACTAGTCTACATTGATACTAATGTGGCATGGAGGACATGACATGTGTCACCCATTTTCGAGATGCTAACTTGTATATACGATGGGTTCCCCATGTCCATGTGGAAACTGATGGTTTTCCCTGACAGTGTTGCATTGGCATGCCAAGCTGTCATATCTTTTCATTTCACCACTGACGACATTGTCATCAGAATTACTCTATGTATCCAGAAACTCGCTTTGCATTTTCACCGATGATGACATGCACTAGAATCTCTACCATTGATATTTCACTGAAACAAGGGGAGCCACTGATATATGGTCTACCAAAAGCCAAAAATGGATAAGGTAACTATTATTTACCTGATGCTGGACATGTGACAAATTTATACTGGCCCCACGAAGGTGCTGACGAGGCAACTAGGCAGGACACATGTCACCCTCTTTTGACATATTCACCTGGGCATCCAGTAGGTTCCACATGTCCCTGTGGAAACGTTTGATTAGTTCTAACAGGGTTCCATGGGAGGGATGACATGACACATGAACTAGATGATTTCGAGGCCCGAGATAATATCTGGACCGTTGATCAGTCTCACTTGAAAAGGGCTCGAGAGAAGATCTGGGCCACCTATCAGAGGAGCCCATTGCAGGGGTATGGGTATAGAATTCAAACATGACTCCAACGAGGGGAGTCTCAGACCGCATATTGACCATCAATCTATATCTTCAAGGGTTAGTATGATGATGCACAATCACCGTCGATCTAGCTCGACCAAGAGAAAAAAATTGGCTAAGGAATGAAAATTATCGTGTTGACGTCACCTTGGACACATGACACCTTCTCACTGGTCCACATTGGCACTGATGTGGAAGACATATGGGACATGTGTCATTCGATTTCAATACATTCACCTATGTATGCTGTAGGTTCCACATATCCATGTGGCAACCCCTGGTTGGCTCTGACAATGCTCTGCTGGCAGGCTGACGTGACACCTAGCTGGGAGGATTTGATACCTAGGAGTAGATCTGGACCATTGATCGACCCCACTTGAGAAATGTTTGAGAGAATATTAGGACCATCCATCGGAGGTTCCCATTAGAGTGTTCAGGGTATGATCTTCTAACATGATTCTGGTGAGGGAAATTTGAGGGCAAATATCAACCGTTGATCTGGAGTTACAGGAAAGATCGAATCTGGACCATTGATCATAGGTGCCTCATTCAAAGAAATTAAGAGTGATGTCCCGAGAGGGACTTCAACCAAGAGATCATATTAACTATTGATCAGAGGAACATGAGATCAAATGAGATTTGTTGATCTCACCGTGGTCGAAATAAAAATTTGGCTAAGGAAAAGATCGTCATGCTAACGCCAACCTGGACACTTGGTGACCTTCTATTGGTCCACGGTGGCATTGACATGGTAGTGGAGAAGAACATGTGTCACCCATATTTTATATTTGTACCTATGCATGTGGCGGGTTCCACATGTCCACATGGCATCCTCTGGTCGTGTCTGACGATGCTCTGCTGGCAGGATGGCATGACATCTTGTTGGGAGGCTGTGAGATTTGATATCATATCTTGACCATTGATCAGGGGAGAAATTACTTAAATTTGGGTCGTTGATCAGAGGTGTCTCATCAGAGTGGTCCAAAAGATGGGTTCCGAGATGACTTCGATAGGGAACTCTGACGACCGTTGATATAAAAGCTCGAACGTGTGATGTGATATGAAACATTGATCTTTCAGGGTTCAAAAAACTATTAAAGATGCTCTTTTATGCCATTGTCTTTTGATAAGCTCCTTGGCCAATAATTCTAGGCCTATTTTCCACATGAAAATCTCCTTCTGGATCTCTGATAAGCACCCAAGGTCTTAAAACTTTCCTTATGCGCACAAGGATATTATTTTTTTTGCTATTTCTTCATTCTGCCTTAGGATAATTTGATTCCCCACTGTTTCAGGGACTCTATGATCTTACCTTTTCCCTTTATTTCGTCCAATCTTATCTTTATAACTTCATCCAAATTTCATTTAATGATAGGGACATAAATATCACTAACAAATACCACAACAAGAAAGAATGCACATAAATGGACACTAGAGATTTACCTTGGAAACCCTCAACCAAGAGAACCAACATCTCCATAGATATATATTAAGAACCTTGGCCAAACCAACCAAGTCAGGTCACACCGACCAATTGAGGCTTCTTACAATGGAGTATCTCAAGCCATTAAGTAGGCTCCATCAATTACAACAATGATTCCTTTACTAGAATTATATTACAATGCAAAGTCATGCAAAGCCTAGAGATAGCCATGAAAATAATTGCTTGGAGTGGAAATAGGCATGTGAAGACATGCGTGACCTCGAGATATCCATGCAAAGACATGCATGGAGTGGAGATACTTGTGAATACATGCATGGATATGCATAGCCATGTACATGCATGTATTGTGTGGAGATAGCCATGAAATGACATACAAAGACTCACATCAAATACTATGGGAAAATACCATGGGTCCGTAAACCACTAAAGGTAAACCAAACAATGACCTAATCAACAACTCTATGAACATGTCAATATTAACCCAACATTTCACCCTTTAAAATTGAATTGGGATAAACACCTATCCGCATCAAAGTTTAGAAACCGAGTATTAGGAATACAACATGCCCCCCTATCACCTAGGTCCATGTCTAGACTTTATACCAGTGAACCATTAAGATAGAGGTACACATGCCTAAATAAATATTACAATCATATTCCCATTTACATGTAATAAAATCCAACTCCATACAAATAATTACAATTGTATTCCCAAGCACATGCTGCTATGAAAAATAAATCAATTTCATTGCAAGGATACCTCCTATTCCAAATACAATTACATATACCATGTACTTATCTTACTGTTGTATGCTTGAGCACATGAAGCAAGAAACATCTACCAACTTCTTTACCAACATCCCTCATTGCTTGCATAGGATAATTTCTTCTCTGTATTTCTCTATCATGTTATGCACACACATTTGGTCATTGATTCTCATGCACATCTTGGGTGAGACCTTATTCAATCCTTGAATATTGAATATGCCGAAATTAATGGGGTATTTTTTTGGTAAATCCTTTCAAACCATAGGTTTGAAACCTCGAGCCAACATGCATTACTTCCCTTGAATTGTTGATCTTATAAATTTTAGACCCCTTATTTGGAAAGAAAATAAAAAGTGGGAGAATGTTGAAAACATGTTATATTATTTGCATGGTTACCTCCACATACTCTTTGTATGCACCAAGGGGGGTGACTAGGCCCCTCTTATTGGAGGTTTAGGGATACATCCCCCGACCAAAATTATTGGGCTATTTTTTGTCTAGATTTTATCCTATTTTGTGTTCTCAACCAATGGTTTTTTGGCCCAGTGTAGTCTAATTCCAGTTCAAGAATCAGGGTTGCAATCTGATCTTGGTTAATATATTAGGGTTTTGGATTCCACAAAATACTTATATATTGTATTGTGAACAATGAAGTTAATATAATGAAGAAGAGAGAGGTGCATCTCTAAGGTTTGTTGGTTTTCCAAGATAAGGGTTTCGAGTGTAAATATCTGTTTACTACATGTTTTTCATTATTGTTCTTCCTATTTTAATTAATAACATATATACATTATTTCACTTTAAAGGTTCAAAAATTATAAATGCTTCACTTGAACCTTGATTTGGAATAGTGTATTTTTGTGTCTAGTTTCCCTTGGTTGCTCCAATGTGGTGTAAATTATGGATTCATCCAAATTGGAGGTGCTTTATACAATGATTTATTTTGTCTTAAGCCTACATTTTCTCCCTTCTTTGACTTGTACAACTCTAGACACAATTCTAGATAAAGTTTCTAGCATTTCTTAGATATGTTCCCATCTATATCACATTGTTTCAATGCTTATTGGGATATTTCCTTTTTTGGACCATGTCTACAATCTTCTTCCTTTTGTCTTGTTAGTCTCTTCTTGACCCTTTTGTACCTAACCCTTTTTTCTGTCCAACTCAATGCATAAATATTTCTTTCTTGCCTCATCTATTCCTTTCACACGAAGAAGCTACAATTTCCCTTGGATATTCCATATAATATCCAAGTTACATCACTATGATTATTGACACTTCCAAAGAGATACCCATCTTGATGGATTGCTTCCATAATTTCAATGTGTATTCTTGTACACTCTGTCCTTGTTCTTGCTGAAGCTTTTTCCATTTTGTTAGTTTCATCTATTTGTATCCCATGTGATAGATTTGTGGTTTAAAAAATGTGTTAAAATTCTTCCATTTTGTAACCATGTGATTTTTGTCCTATCCTCAATGAATCCAAGTATCTCTCCCAAAAAATTAGAGCATGTATAGTCATCTTCAAATTGTAAAACAAAATATTCTATGCTTCTTTGATTTAATAGAGGCTAAAATAAGGCTCAAGTTGTTTCAACTAGTGATTTAGTGTTTCAACGTTAACTTAGCCATCACACATTGGAATTTCAAGCTATTTTTACTCGAGTCTCCAAGCTTCTCACATTTGAAATCTTCTGGCTCATGTTAAGTGTATTGAATATCTTTGTATAATCAGTAGGGGTTCTCTCCATTGAAAGGCCCCAATTATACCTTACACTGTATAGATTAGGGAACCTGTCTAAATTATGGCCCTAGAACATTCTACTAGATTTGAGGAGTTTAATAATTGTATCCCAATCCACTATTTACATTTTTCTATGATGAAATAAATGAAATGCAACTATTCTAACATGAAAAATGTAAAATAATGCCTCAGTTAAATTATAAAAACTAAGGAGATAAACATAGCACCAAATATATCATTATTTGTATATTTAGTAAGAAAGTTATTGGGTAAATAAAAGATGAAATTTAAATAACCAATTGCATAAGAGAGAAGTTTTAAAATAAACAAATGACTATAATACTATTCTTATGGCTATAGACAAACAATTCGTGAGATAAAAAAAAAAGACAAATTGCTCATACATTCGAAAATTTTGTGTTGTAAAAGAAAATTATTACACCATTCCAAAACTCATTACACTAGTAGAAGAATTTATGCACACCATAAGTTTTATAAATGAAGTTTGTCTCCAAAATAACTTGGCTAGTAGTGTATTTTCATTCATTAATTTTCTAAAAGAGTTTACAAATTTGTAGAAGCAAAAATCCTCTTCTTACTCCAATTCATCTTATTTGTAGAAAAATAGGAAGTGGGGAATACTCATGGGTTTGATACACCTAGATGACTATTCATTTCCCTTTGTTTCCTTTTGATATCCCTTATCACTTTGTACTCTTTTATCATATGATGATTCAAGTCCCTTGGAACGTTCTAACCATTTTCTTGGTTGTTTGAATTTCCTTTCTGGTTGTTCAAATCCTCTTCTCTAGGATAATCCTCTCTTTGGCTCAAGGAAGCTACTTCCTTTTATATTCTCCATTTGCTTATAAATTCTACCCATGCCTAAAAATTTCTTCTTAGTGCATCCCCATGAGGAAACACATTTTGTTTAGGGAAGGATTTGTATGGTGCAATACTCTGCCTTATTCTTTTCTCCAATTTCTCCATTTTAGAAAATATATTCTTGATTAATGTCATGTGCATGGTAGGAGATGCAATAAAATTTTGGATGGTTGCTTCATTATCCTTAGGGAGAGATATGATATATTTTCTATTGGTGCTAATATAACTTGTAAAATATTTAGACACCTGTGGAAATAAATTATTTCTAGGTCGAAAGGAAGGGAAGTAATAATTGTTTTCCATATTCTTGTTGAGATACCATATCATAAATGAGCCATTGAATTCACGTGTAATCCCTTAGAGGGAATCGTGAGCTATTTTCTTCCAATATTTATGACCAAACTTGATTTGTTCTAGGGCCTCTGAAGTGAAGACATGAACTTAAGTAGGAACTTCTTCTAGTGAAAACTACCAATTTTTCACTTGGTGAAACCAAAATTGAGATTGTTTGTACTCAAGTTCCCATGATTGGACATATTTCATGACCTCTATTATATCTTTCCATTGTGCTTGTAAATGTTGTTCTCTATTATAGAATTCCCTCTACACTATTTTCAATGCATTTTGCACCCTCAAAGCATAGTAAATGAACTTAAAAGTTTGGTAATTGTTGGATTTATAATATTCAACATATTATTCTCCTTATTTTATAACCTTTTATGCTTCAATATCTATCCTCTTTCTTTTAGCTTTAGATTTTTTTGAGGGTTTTCTTCCTTTCTTCTTCTTCTCTTTCTATTATGGTTGTCTTGTTGCAAATTGGTATTATTTCCTCAAGATATTCAAGAATTTAAATGATCTCTTTAGGTTGACCCGCAAATAGTCTCTCTTGAGGACCTCTCTTCCTCTTTCTGTATCCCTTAGAATCCATATGGAAATTTCTCCATGTTAGTAGAGCCAAAATAGGGCACATTGGGTGAATTTCCAAATCAAATTAACTTAACTAG
>ML818765.1:0-39594 GCA_009831015.1 Picea engelmannii
TATCTTTCTTGGAACTTTTGTTCAAATTTCTAAAATCAACACAAAGTATGATTTCACCATTATTTTTCCTCACTGGGACCAAGTTAGCCACCCACTCAGAGTACCTTAAATGTATGATGATCTTGGCATCAAGAAGCTTCTTAACTTATTTTTCCATAATAGGAAACAACATGGAATTTATCTGTCTAAGTTTCTGCCTAAATGGCTTGGTCTCATCTTTCAAAGGGGTCTTATGTTCAATGATGCTTGTATCATAAGTTTGAAGATATTCATATTTCCAAGCTTATACATCAAAAAACTCCTTTAATAAATTCACATACTCAGCCCTTTGCTCCTTTGATAAACTGCTAGACAATTTGACATATTTGGGATTTTCCTCTTGACCTAAGTTGCATTCTGTCACATCAGCTTCTTCATTTGAACCTTTCACCTTCACAACAAAATCATTTATGTCAAATAATATCTTCAAAGGAACCAATCCTTTTGGAATATGGTTACTGGGAAGTTGGAAAATCTTGTGGTCTGCAATTTTATTGAGGAAAATATCAGCATGAGGTATTTTTGTATCATCATGATCTTGATCAATGTGAAGAGAAGAAAACTCTTCCACAGTTTGCAGAAATATCTTAATCTCAAGATCATCCTCAAAGACCTTCCAATGTTTGACATTGTCAGGTATATAGGGTCTATACTTTACTTCCACATCATATTTGAGATTTGGGGGAAAATGGATTTTAAAATTACTTGCAGAAACAACCAAATAATCCGCCATAGCATTTTCTTCTCTTGGAACAAAAGCGATGTTAAAAGATGAGAAAAAATTATCAATAAGATCCCAAACTTCATTTATGTAAGTCCTTAGCCTAGGGTGCTTATCTTGATACCAATTTTTAACTTGATGCACAATTAGTTCAGCATCTCCAAACATATCTAACTCCTCAATCTTCATATCTTTAGCAGCCCTCAAACCCAAAACAAGAGCCTCATACTTTGCTACATTATTTGTAGTTTCGAATTCTAGTTTATAAGACAAAGATATGATTTCTTGAGTAGGGGAAATAATGACCACTCCAACACCAACGCTTTATTTAAAAGAGGCCCCATCAAAAAACATCTTCCACACTGGGGTATTTTGAGGAGGTGACTCACAAGTTTTAATAGGTTGTTTTCTGATTTCAATAGGTGATTGAGAAACATTAGTGAGTTGTAAGATATTGGATCCTAAATTAGTGTCAACTGTAAAAATGGAGTGGTTTGTAGGATTATCTTCATCACTAATGATGTAAGCTAGTTGTGCTTCCCTATAAATCCTTCTATGCTCTCCTCCAAATACAAGAATAATGACATATGAAAGGTCCCTCTGCAAAGTTCCCCCTGGTCTCTTGATCCAAGATCTTGAAAATAACATCCCAAATTTAGGGGGGACATCAACCACCATAATATCCATGACCACACTCTACTTGGGCAATTGAAACAAGGTAACAACCAGGTCTTTGATCATTCCAAGGCTTTTCACTTTTCTGGAATCAAATGAGTATAGGTCATGATAGTTTTTTGTAATTTCTAAACCAAGCTCATCCATGACAGTTTTAGGCATAAGGTTATGGAATGCACCTGAGTCCATCAAACAGTTGTGCAAAACTTTATCATGAATATTCAATGATGTGTAGAATGGAGGAGAAGAGTCATCCCTATCTTCTACCAAAGGTCCCAATATGAATGTTGGTTTTTCATCTTGTAGGTTCACTGAGTCTGTGGAGTTGGAGGAAGATTCATGTTGCAACATCTTGGAGAGATATCTTTTGAACTCTTCATTTTTAATTAGCTCTAAAAATGGTACTGGAATTTTTATCTTTTGAATTTCATTCTCAAAGCTAAAAGAAGAGGGATATTTTAGAATCTCGTTAATTTCTAGAACAAGGGTCTTAATCATTGTTTGAGGGTTTTGTTCCTCTTTTTCTTTGCTTCTAGAAACCACAACCTTAGCATAATTTTATATTCTATTGGGATGATCTGATGTACTAGGCTTCCCCTCCTTTTTTGACCTTAAGTTGTACTTATTTGGGTTTTCATTAGCTTTTTCTCCTTTACTCAATTCATTCAATTGACTGTCCATAAGAGACTCCTCATAAGAAGACTGAGTTAGATGAGGGGATGGAGAGGTATCACCCACACAATGCATTTTTGGATATGTTTCTTCATCCTCTCCTACTTGATCATCAACCATGTTATTTTGGATAGGGGTCTGCAATTTTTGGTCATCCCTGTTTCTTTGATCTCTTTGAAGGAACTAAGGGGAATTATTTTGTCTCCTAAAATTTCCTCTGTTATCAACATTTTGTGTATTTCTATAATTATGTTTTCCCTCAAGCTTCATTTTTTCCATTTCATCAGAAAGTGATTTAACCAATTTTGTTAGTTCATCTACTTGAGGATTAACACCAGAGGAATCAGAGGTTGAAGCTTCATCCCTACTTTTTCTCCTATCTCTATCAGATTTTCCCGTGAGCTTATCAGCTGCCAATATATTGGATTCTACCTCCAAGGCTGCATCTTGCATATGAGATAGAGAGGTAGATCTCCTTTCTCTCAACAAGAGGTAAAAATCATGGTCAAAAGCACTGGCATAGGTTATCTTGGTAGAAATTTCAGTGGGCTTAATTTATGTGGGGATTTTTTTGTACATTTTATTAAATCTCTTTGAAAAAATTGAAACAGATTTCCCTTCTTTCCTCTTGAGTGACCCAAACTCTGTAATATAATATAAGAAATCTTTCTTATCTCCCCAATTCCCCAGAAAAGAATCATCTATAGCTTTAATTCCAACAATAGATCCAGGAATTAAACCCCTAAACCATTTCCTAGCCTCACCATCAAAGATTTGTACAAAAACTCTCATCAAACATCCTCATTTTCAATATTAAGATTGTCGACATAGCTATAAAAGGCTGCAAGATGTTCCTCTGCAGTTATGTCCTCTTCCTCTGTAAACTTGGGCATGCACTTTAGATAGTCTCCAACTGGGAGAGAATTCATAGGCTGAGGTAGCACAAGAGGGGCATACCTAGTAGCCACTATGCCATCCATTTTATTTCTAGGAAGGTTAGCACCTGCCATTGGATTATAAATTCTAGGATAGCAAGGAGGAGATTGAGTCTTGATTGGTACAATTGAAGTTTTGGTTATGTGTAGCTTAGGAGAAGGTGGAATATAGGATGGAGAAATTTTAGTTTTCATAAGGAGACGCCGAGTCTTGGAAGAGGATGGTGTAGATTCCAAGGGAACCGAGGTTTCTTCCTCTTTGGTCACAACAATTTTAAGAGAGGGAGAAGAAGGAAAACACAGGGTAGGAAAATCCTCTAAGATTTCAAGTCTAAACCAACTTACAACATCAGGGGAGGCAAGAACTTCAAAACTTTCTTCTTTCAATCTGGGAGAAAAAGAAGAATGTTCCATAGGGAAATCTTCAAGATTCAAATTTCTAGAAATTTCAACAGAGGATAAAAGAGGAGCACTAGATACAGTTACTGGTGTTTTAAAAGTGGAATTAGGAAAATGATCAGCAATACCTGGAATAACAACTGAAAATCATTCTTGAGAATCTTTTCCCTTCTTGATGATATTCTCTGGTTGAACTTCAGGTGTATTCAGAGGTAGATGTGGGGTAGACTTCGTGTGTCTGCCTTTAGGAGCCACAACTGAAATAGTGGAGTCGCCAAGTGAAAACTGCAGTCTTCAATGTACTGATTACTATGCACCTTCAGAATCAATATTTCTTTGTCGTTCAATCCTAGGGAAATGTTTTCAATCTGTTCCCCAGCAACCACGCCAAGAATGTTAGCAATGAAAGTTACACTTTCACTGTTAAAGTGCAAGCTCGGTACCCATCAATAGGTTTATGAGATAAGTCTTAAAATGTGGTGTCAAATGAATAAAACTCAGTTCAACAATGTCAAAACACAGGAAATTCTAGATCAAGTGCATCGACAAAAGAGGTCTTTTTTATCTTAGGTCAGGGTTTTGAGGATTAGTGTGAATAAGAGGAAGACTTAGTAAGAAATGAAGTGAATCTACCACTAGCTTCAAGATATGCCAATAGAAAAAGGAGGGAAATGATTCAGATACAATAACTTCTTAAATCTAAGCAAAAAAAACTCTAAGAAAGCTATAACAGTATCGCAATCAAACATCTATTGTCATACAGCTACAAAATATCATTTGAATCCTTCAATGATAGTAAAATTTCAGAGTGAGAGAAATAATATGGCAAAAATAAAGCTAACTTCCATTAAACAAGATTTCATCAAGTTTGATACATCAAAACCAGAGTAAGCTCTGTTTCATTAAAATCACTAAAAGTTTATTTTACATCAACCATTCGAACCTACAAAATGTCTTCTAATGTTGCATTTATATCCTAAACAAGGAATGATAGCATACAATGCAAGCTTAATCCTCTAACATAGGATTCTTCCACCTAAAACTGAAAATCTTACACATGTACAAAGTGGAAAAAACAAACTGATATAAAAAAGGCTAATGTTGGCAACTATCCTAACACCCTAATATCACATAGTAAGGTGTCCTTTGAGAACATTTCCTTTGTTTCCAGGTATCCTCTAGCTTTAACTGACCTCCCAACAGTTGTATCGTTCTCCTTAATCCATCTGGTGACCGTTGATCCTCTTGAACCCATCAAAATAGGAGTTTGCAACGAATCATGTAGCATTGACTGTATCAACCAGTTCACAATGAACTTTATAGCATCTAAGTGTGTAGACCAGTTTGTAGCGGATTTCACAATGAAGTTTGCAGCTTCTGACTGTGTAGACCAGTTCGCAGTGGATTTCACGGTGAAGTTTGCAGCTTCCGACTGTGTAGACCAGTTCACAGCACCAGGCACTGCGAAATGTCCTGTAACTGTCTAATTTGTCCAGTTTGAGAAAAAAACACACAAATTTTTTCCCCAAAGTTAGGTAAGCCTGTAGAAGCCTCATAATATGGTGTGTGATTAAAAACTCAGCTATAGGCATTATACTTTACCCCAAAATATTCAAAATGAAAGGATAACCACTTTCAAAACTGAGATTCTTTAAGCCACTTCACTTCACGTCCTGAGCCTGGTACTCCTTCTGGTTGCATCTTGGGCCAACATATTAAAATTCCTTTGGGATAAATCTTCCTTGAAAGGCTGCAACTCCAGCTAAGTCTTATTTTTTGAGCTTGTAAATCCATGTTCTTCTTGTACAAATTCTTGAACTACCTTTGGAGGGGCATACATCTCTTTGTTGTAAACCTGGATTTATCAATAGTGTCCAGATACATATCCATTGGATCTTTCAACTTTATCCTCTCAGCCAACCCTTATCCCTTCAAGTGAACAATCTCCTTTCTGGATTCTCTGAGATATCTGATCAGTCTTTTGAAGGTAGGGTTTCCAGGGGGACTGGTTATGTCTATGAATTCAATATGTTTTTCAACAGTCTCAATTTTACTTTTATCATTCCTCTTGAAAATAACTTCTGTTATGACCTATTTTTCAACGGTTTCCTTCTTGGTTGATGACCTGGTGAAGGGCCTCCTAGATTTAATTTCAACTATAGTAGCTGGTGAGGGGAAAATTAAACTTCTTCCTTTTTTTCCTGTGGCCTTAGCTGATGGAATTTATTCCTATTCTAGAGTTGGTTAGGGTGAAAATTCCCTTTGTGGAGAGTGATAAGCTCCCCCTTCTTTTTCGTGTTCCTTAGGAGCTTCATCATTTTTAACAATGTGTTTTCCCTTCCTCTTTCTACTTGTCTCTGTGTGAAGAGTGATATCATCTTGAAGAGGACTCTGCACTTTGGATTGTGGAGTAGGATCAACATTCAATTGCAAATGTGCAGAGGCAATGAACTGCTCCCAATCCATGTTTCTCTTCTTCAACTCTTCCATCACAAGCATCTTAATCAACCCTAAGTGAAAAAAATTTATGTCCACAAGATTATACTTGGATTGGACTCTGTCAGCCATTTTCCCAATACTCCTAAACAAATAGAAAGGGAGTTTCATGAGGTCTTTGCCTGTGAAGTGCAACAAAAGTCTAATGTGGTATTGGTAAATCATATTGAAACTACCCTCACAGGTGAAATATCTCTGGATCACCCTTATCATATTATCAAATCCTTCAACCAAGTGGATCCTAGGAACTCCTTTTGATAGGTTATCTCCCTGACATTCTGGTTTAAGGAACTCTTTAGAGAAGGCTACATTTAGATTCATATATTTAAACCATCTTTCACCAATGTTTGGTATCCCAGTAGTTGTTGCAATGGTTTCTTTAGATACCTCCAGTTCAAGAGTTCCCAGCTTAGTTTTGGTTCCATCAAAATTCAAGGCAAACTCTCTAGCTACCTAATGGTTCCCCCTTTGCATCTTCTGACAGAAATTGAAACATCAACCTCTTTGGAAGACCTCTCTGATTAGAGGTTAAACAAAAAATAGATGCATGTCATAGGGTTCAGTCCTCACTATGCCTCCACCCTTGTGAGCCTTCTTCTATTGTGGTATATCCATTTGTTGATTTAAGAAGAAAACTAAGACAACATTCTGAGCGATGCAAGAGGCAAACTAGAAGGAAAAAGGTCTTATGGTTTGGAGGGATAATATTTTTCAGATATTGCTTCTGTCTAGTGTTATAATTTTCTTCAGCCTGTTTGACCCCTATGCTTATGAAAGGGAAGTTGATAGTTAGGAATGGAAGAAAACCATACAGAAAAATGGAGAAGAAAGGATAAAGCAGATCCAAAATATTTAGTTTAACACTTCACCATCATTTGCTAAATCATGACAACTTTATCAACAAGGCTTTTTTCAATTTCCAACATAGATATACTTTAGATTTCAAATTAAAAAGAAAATATTAATAGTAATCAACTGATACAGGTTGTGAGGTAAGTAGATAAAAATGATGAGTTGATGTACAGGGTTTGTAGCACCAAAACAAGGGATCCGCAACATAATTCACAACGCAGACAACAAAACCCAAATAAGAGATAGGCACGGTGGATTGACAACAAGGTTTTCTCTGTCTTTAGTAAAAGAAGATGTGAGTTATGTAGTTGATGAGAATTGTGATAGCAGAGGTAAAAGGGGATGATTGGTAGTGTGGATCGCCAATTTGTAGCACCTAGGAGAGGAAATACAAGAACAACCTTTTAATGTTCTTCAACAGGGCTTAAAAATTGCATGGAGTACCTGGAGGTTGTGTCTTAAAAGTTGATAGCTTGAGCTTGGACAAACCCCACTGCAACTGGTCTAACCTCCAATTCACCTTTGCCAACTAGTTTGCAGGAAATTCCATAGCGCATGTTTGAAATCAATAGTTTTTGCAGCGCTGAGCTAGGAGAAATTCGAAATCTTAAGAAAATAGTTAGGAAATCCTTAAATGATGAAATCCCATATTATTTCCTTTAAAACATAAATGTTGAAAAACGAGGAGATCGAATGACACAAGCCTCAGAAGTGAAATTATGGTGATGAGAGAAAGCATACTTGAGATGCACTATGAAATGTCTTGATGAGATGGCAGAGTACAAAATGAACTTGAATTGACCTTCTAACGGGTAGAAGGACAAAGTGGAGGGGTTTTAGTAGATCGTGGAAGTGGTGACATGTCAGGGTGGTGGCATAAGGACGATGGTGATGGTTGTCTAATCATGTCATGTAGATGGAGGTATAAACCAAGGGTTTGGGCCAACATCAACCTTAAATTTATTTGTGCTAAGACATAATAAGACTATAAGAATACTATAAGAAGAGGACGACAATAAAATTTAAAAAACACTAAGGATAAAAATCAAAACCAAGGATGAAATGAACCAAACAATTCCATGTAATAACACAAAGAAGAAAGGAATTCGATGCCATTTTAAATAATTATCAAGAAGAAACTACCAAATCATTGGTGTGGAAACTTGTCGGGACTTATCTAGAATTGAAGTCATTATGTAGGTTTGTGAGAGAAAAGTACAGTGGCCAAAGTAGTCCAATTCTTAGTCAAATTTTCTTCGTGCCCGACGACATATTGGAAATCATTAGAAAGTGGGGTAGCTTGAAGGAAGATGTTGATAATGAAATTCAAACACAGGAAATTAAGTTTCTTCAAGATTACATTGATGAAAAACTGGATGAAGCACCTCTTACTGAAGATCAAGCCCTTGTTGATGAATAAGTTCTTGAAGAATAGGTCCATGAAGAAAGATTCCAAGAAAAAGAGGAAGGCTCTTTAGAAGCACAAAATTTGGAGAAACCTGACGAGACATTGTTATCCATTCTCCCATTTGATGAAGATGAAGTCGGTCGACCTTTCGTTCCTCTTGCACATGAAAATGAAGAAGTGATCAGTCCCAAGAATACAAATGCTTTCGTGGAGGACCTCTCAAACATAGTTGATGACCACATTGATTATTTCATATATGTTGGGATACATAGATGGGATGTGGGTTATTTCAATTTTTATAAAGAGCCCATTTACGACATTGAGGGTAGTTTTCAAATGAAGAGTGTTGAGTTTTCACCTTCGGAGAACCGGTCTTCATATTTGGATGATCTAGGTATTTGGAAACCTGATGATGATATGAACAAAGATTGGTCTCATCCATCTACAAATGACTTGTCACAGTATACTCATGATGATTTTCAGTCATACCTTGGGAGTTATGATGCATATCCTTTTGAGCACTCAAATTTTTTACATGGTGAATATTTTCAACCACCTTCATGTTGAAATTGTGATGGACATAAGGCCATGACCAACCCAGAGAAATCATAGACTCACAATACAAAGAAAAAATATTTTCATCTTGGGGATTTGGATTTGTAGATGAAGAGGAAACATGTTTTGAATGTGGAGAAAGATTCTTTCTCTAGACCTTAGTTTGTCCCTTATCTCATATCTTCTTCTCTAGTAAATCATAGGGTCTTCTTGGTATCTCTCATATCCTTGCAACCTTCAAGGAGAAACATTATTTTAAGTGAGGACGAAGATGAGTCGTCATCTATATGTGGTAGTCCTATTTAGAGATGGATTGATCAAGGTTGTGGCTACCCTTTCCAACATGATTTTGTCCCACCATCTCACCTCCATGAGTTTCATTTTATGATTGATTATATATTTATTTATTCTCATGATCATGTTGTGATTAACTTGAATTTGATATGGTTTATAATTAAGCATAGGGGAAGGTATTTTGATGAGATGCTCGAGTGGTTCATTGGTTCTATGATCTCACCTGACATCTACGAGCTTTGCGCCCCAGGTAGGTAGGTAGGTCATTTTCATTCTTGCATGTCATTTGTACTATAGATTCATATGCATGTCATGGTAGTATAGTTTCATTTTCTTTTCTTTTCATACATATGCACGATTTACATATCACATCCTTGTATATCGTTGTTTTACATTCGTGTGATTGTTTTCTCATATTGATATGTTAGAATAAAAGTTTCATAATTTTTTTTTTCCTTTTCAAGTTTTGATTAAGATTTTGTAGTTGTAAATTTTGTTGTATGAATAAAGGGGTGAGTTACACCACCCCTAATATTTTACCATTTTTCTTGAGTGTGTGTAGGCATAGGTCATATTAGGAGATGTTGAGGTTCTCAGGTGCTCTACAGTGATCACATGTCCCCATGTAGAAGCCAAATGTTACCCCCCAACATAGGCTCATAGGTAGTAGACATGGAGTGCCAAGATATGGATAGACATCACAATCCACAAAGCCCCTCTTCTTCACCACACTTCACCATCATCATCAACAACAAAGCAACATCTACCACACTAGCCTAGTCCACTGAGGGTAGAAGGCATTGCTTCATGAGGTAACTAGTCAAGTCTTATGGTGAGTATCGTTTTAATATTTGGGACATTTGGATAAGTTTTAGAGAGTTCTTTCTGATTATGAAATGTTTTCTCAGAAGTTATGCTTTTTACAATTTTTCAACTTGGTGGTTATCCTAGGGTTTCTAGCAAGTTGGCCACCCTTGGGGAAAGGGTTTCTACTGTGGGTTCTTCTTGATGGGATATCATTCCATTCCTAATCATCTTTTATCACTTTCCATTTTCTTTCCCCTCTATATCCTTAGCTTTTGAGTCTTTGGGTTACATGTACCCCAAAAAGGGGCTTGTACCTCATTCTCTTATGGGAAGAGGGGATAAATCCCAGAGGTTGTTGTAGCTAGTGTCAACAAATAAATAAAAAGAAAGAGAAACCACAATCAAAATGCAGTGGCAGGTATGCAAAGGGACACAAAATCCATACTCCTAAACTTGAGCTCTACATTTCCTGGTGCACACCCTAAGTCCTAAGTACAAATGAATTCCTAACCTATTTGAAAAGGACTTATAAATATCCTACTTGAAAGGAAACACATTTAATCAATAAATCAATAAACCTTGTAAAGGGTACTTGCATATTATCTAAATAAAATAAAGAAAAAAAAAACTATCAGGCTTGGAAAAAGGTTGCGCCCCAAATGAAAGGTAACTTAAGGATGCAACACACCCTCCACAAAGGCACCCATGGAAATGAGACCATATGAGACCCTTGCATGTTAATGACCCCATGCCCAAACATTTCTTCCCCATCCACCTCACATTCATTACATAGCCTACATAGGTTTTAGGCAGCAAACACTCCTCTACTTGGGGAATTGGCTTACCCAATAGGACCTTTTGATAACCCTCCCATATCTAAATTTGGTAAATTGCATCAATTCTTTGAGCATGTGTTTAATTTGAAAGGGTGGATCCAATGTTCTTGTTTAGGTGGATCTTGTATTCAAATTTCTTTACTTGGCATGATTCATATGACTTGTGGACCCATGAAGGGTGTACCTTGTTTGTCTTTGTAGGACCTTGCTCGGTGATATCTTTTATGGAGGTGCTACCTCACTTGGACCTTCATATTGGAAAAAATATCACAGGTTGGACATTGAGCCCCATAAAAGGGAGGATAAAATGATGAACATTGCACACTTGGTGATGTCATTGACCCATGAAGGAGGCCTAGGATGATGAAACTTGCATGATGTCACCCTTCTATGTTAGAGCATCGCACTCTTGGAGTATGACGTCAAGATTTGAGAGATTGATTTCACATGGGTTTTGCACTTGATGGAGTTGTGGGATATTTACCCCACATTCTTTTGGACCAGTGGGATGATGTGGCACCATGGGAGATGATGCCCTAGCCTTTGGAGGCTATCTCACCTAACAAACACCCTTGAAGAAGACGTTGGGGACTTAAATCACTTTATTTTGTTATATTTGGTCATTATTTAGCATATGTGGACAAAAATCAAATAGATTTGGTAAAATTCAATGTAAGAACATAATGTTTGACCTAAAATTAAGGATTTGGTTGCAAATTGGACCAAACTAAGACTTGGGTTTCCTCTATAAATAAGAGGCAAGTCTTCTTTCATTTTTCATAATTCATCATGAGAGAGTTATTTCCCTCTCTCGGAAAATTTCGGCCCTCTTCTTCTTGTGCAATGGATTGGTGTGATTTATCTATTGGTGATTGTTTCTCATGAACTCTTTCTAGGAGGTGACTCGCTCTCTTTGGACGATTGGTTCATGAATAATATTTGTAGGTTTCTTTGCTTTGAGGGTAAATTTCTTCAATTTTCTTTGATTATCTTGCTTGGAGAACCCTAGGCGGGTTAGGAGTGTCTATCCCCTCCTTAAAGATAATGTTTTAGTTGAAGATAAGTCATTTAAGGTTGGATTCAAGGGTTATGAGGGTCTATCCCCTAACAATATTCTTGGCTAGGTTTTTAAAACTACAAGTTAGGATGGTCTATCCCATTAGGGTTTAAAAACTAGTTTCCAATTAATTTGTTGAGCCAGGTAACTTGGAAAGATGACGGCTTGGGAACATAAGGGTTTGAGTTCAAGGTTTGAGTCTCTTTTCCATTTTCATCCTAATTTACTTGTTAATATCATGACTCCATTTTCCCAATATATAAGGCACTGGTGCATTGGAAAACATGATTAATGCTTCCTTGAAATCATTTGGGTTTTGATGAATTGTTCATGATCTAAGCTATCATTTCATTCTAATAAGTATTGATTCCTTGGGGTATTTTTTTCTTCTTTAATTAATTGAATTTTACAGACATTAGGGATGCAACAAAAACCTCTCTCACTCAATTGTTTACTTACTTCTTTTACTGTAGAAAATTGTGTTTGAATATTGCAAATTGATCTACTCTTCAAGGGATATAATTTGACATGTTTATTTTCTAATTTTTGTTGTGAAAACTTGCTATTGTAGAAAATGTTTCCTACAACCATCTAGGGATTATTTTATTTTGATAATAACACTTGCTTACAACTCATCTCAACTGTCAAAGTTGTGGTTTAAATATTGGAAATTTATCTACTAGTCACAAGCTTTCATTTTCTATCATTTGTTGACGGTAAATTCTTACATTTGTTGCTATTTCTTATTGTTGATATATACTGTTATCTTCTGCAATTTTTGGAACATCTAGGATTCTTGGTTTTTTCCCTAGTGTTCTAGGGTTTAATTTCATGATTTTTGGACTTGGGATATTGGATCTAACATTAGTTTTGCAGGTTATCGATCAATTTGCCTCTCTTCTCTTCCAAATACATAATTCTCCAAACCCCAAGCACTCTCATATAGTGACCAAAGGAGGGATCATTTACAAGCCCTTGTCTTGTACTCTCCATACCCCCAAGGTCACCTGGGAAGTCTCCCTTGTGGTGGAATCATCCATCACTAAAAATAGGGGAGTACTAGTTAAGGTGAAAGTGGTTCGTGCTCCTAGTTATGTCTCACATTTGTTGCTTGTGGTTGTATTTTCCCAACTGACACTTTGTACGTTAATAGTTACCACCTAGGAGGGAAGCGAAGCACATGATATAGTTGTTGCTTGACTCCCCATTTCCAAACATTGGGATATATAGATAGTTCATCCTGAAAGTAGATGAAGTGAAGAAACAATGGCAGACTCTATTGGAGCAAGGTGTATTTCAATTAAGAATCTCACTTTGTGGGTCACCTATCATCATAGTACCCAATAAGGAGATGGGACTTGGAGAATGTGTATCGACTACAAAACTTTGAATACCCTCAATAATCAATATCCTTTGCCAAATATTGATGTCTTGTTCAATCAATTGCATGATGCCAAGTACTTCACCAAGTTGGATCTCAAATCGGGTTACCACCAAGTACAAGTTAAAGAACAAGACACTTGAAATATCACCTTCAAGACAAGGCAAGGTATATATGAATGGTTGGTAATTTTTTTTGGTTTATGTAATGCACATGCTACATTTATGTGTTTGTTGAATGATGTATTGCATCCCTTTTTAGATTCATTTGTATTAATGTACTTAGATAGTATATTTTTTTATATATCTACCTAGGAAGAGAATATCTCACATCTCATGCAGGTGTTAGAGACTTTGAAAAGGTAACAACTGCTAGAAAACATTAGAAATGTGAATTCTCCCTACAGTCATTGGTGTATTTAGGGCATGTGATTGGAGGGGAACTCAATATTGATCTCGCCAAGATGGAGGCAATCCTAAAGTGGCCAAACCCTATGAATTTAACTAAAGTTAGAAGTTTTGTTGGGGAAACATAATACCTATCGAAGTTTATAACATCCTTTCTGTTGTGGTTGCACCACTCCATGCCATAATAACTAGTGGTAAGAGTTTCTAGTGGAGAAATAATCAATAGAAATGATCTGTAAAATTTTGTGGATATTCCACTAGAACAATTCATCACAATAGATATTACAATATTGTGTAATGTTTTATCATGCAATTTATTACCTTATATCTCATATTTAATACTACTAGTATAGTTATGATGTTATGAAAATAATTAAGACTGAAATGAAAGAAAAAAACAAATGTACACACCATCCACACAAATGAAACAAGACGTGACCTGGAAAACCCAATATGGGAGAAAATGCAGCTAGAAGGTGAGGCATGTGCTTTTCTCTCTTTTTCTCAGTCATGAAATGTAAGTACAAAGAAAGGGACACTCACTATGGAGTTTCCATGGACACTATGCCCTGAATGGATACTACCAAATCTTCTACTTCTATATGTTTCTTCAATATCCTACTCTTAGATGATCTAATCAACTATCGAACAATAAAAATACCAAAAGAATGAGACCTTGTCCTTTCTTAGCGGCCCAATATTTAACATGGCCAATAGTCGTCTAGGGTTAGGGTTCAAGGGTTTTCATGCTTCAAACCTAAATTAATGTTAGGGTTTTGCACCCTATAGAATATTCTTAAGATACCACACATGACTAGATCCACATGTGTGAGAGTAAAGGGTCTTAACATGGCATCCACTCACTACCATGGTGGTCAACATAGTATTTCAACTTGCGAGAGGTATAAATTTTGTATACAAACTCTGATTTAGGTGATTTTCACAATATTTGAAAGATTTCGGTGTGTAAAACAATGTTGAGGGGCTAGGATCTAAGCTCAAATTTTTGAACAAAAGAAGTATCATTTGATGCCTGAAACCAATTTTAGAAGGTTCCAGACCTCAAATCACCAAACTAGGGATTGCCCCTAAAATGGGCTTTGCAAACCAATTCCTCCAATTTTTCCACCAAGAATGTTCCAAAATAGATGAAAAACTATATAATGATCCAATATGGATCATACCCCCCCCCCCCCATTTAGGGAGGCTTTTGGTCCCAAAAACATTTTACTGAATGAGGTGAGCATTTTTTTCCTCTACCTTATCCTTGGAGTACCATTGTCCTTGAATAGAAGTTTCCCTTTCAACCCAACCTACCAAAGTTCATGCCACTCCTATCTGGTGGTTATAGATGTCTTCTGCAAAACTATATCTTAGACCAAATCCGCCTAAGCTTCTAGTGCTAAGTCCTCTATGGTAGGTAGGACATGATCCTCAATTTCCTGATCCAACATGGAAGGCTCATAGAGTTTCATATTTTCCATATTCATTTTTTGAGTAAATGCGCATTTATGGGAGTATATTGAGTGAGTAAGCATTATCACCCACCTTCTCCATTACCTCAAAAGGACCATATCACAAATCATCGATCTTCTTAGCAGGATTTTGTAGCCTTTTTTTCTTTAGTTGCAACCAAAATTTGCCTCCCACCTTGAATGTTTTCTTAGTTTTGTGTTGATCATGTTAGGCCTTGTAACTTTCCTATGATTTCTTCAATGTCTCTTATACTTGCAAATGGATCTGCCTAATTTTTTCAACCCATTTTTTCACTTTCAATGCTTCTCCTGTAACATCTTCCCTCACTCCTACTTCTTGTCCATATACAACATCCAAGAGAAAAGGTGGAAAATACTCAAAGAAAGTTTCAAAAGGGGACTTATTGGTATAAGTGTGTACCATTGTGTTATGAGAATGGTGAATATAAATCAAATTTTTGTGTTAGGTTTTTGGATGATTTTGATTGTAACCCCTCAAAATCTTAATTGATTTCATGTTGACTACTTCCATATTCCCATATGTCTGAAGATGGAAAGTTGTAGATCTCTTCAACTTGGCATCCATATTATCCCAAAGTGTAGTCTAATAGGAACTGCCAAATTTTCTATCCATATCTAAGATGATGCTCCTTGGTATCACAAAGTGCACATAGAACTTTTCAAATAAAATGTTTATTGCTTCTTGTTCTTTGATGGTATTTTTACAAGGAATAATAATACACATCTTGTTTAACCTATCAACTGCCATAAATAAATAACCATGTCCCTTCCTGGTTGTTGACGAACCACCCACACAATCCATGGAGATGTTATCCCAAGGTATAGTGGGTACAGGTAAGGGACGGTATAAACCTTGCATTTTGTTACTAAGATTGAAATTACAAAAAAGTATGAATCCTCTAATAAATTGAGCTCCACGTTTTTTCATTCTAGGCCAATACAATACCCCTATAAGTTGGAAACTATCTTCCCAACACCAAAATGTCTTGCAAACATGGAGGTGTGATACTCTCTGATAAGTTGCAATCTTTCACCTTTAGGAACATAGAATTTATATAACTTGTAGAAAAACCCATTCTGTATATGATAGTCGTCCCTACTGTCAACTTCTTCTACATGAATTTGGCCATGTAGCTACTAAAACACATCTTTAATGTCCTCATATTTTATGTATGCCTCTTTGATGTGTCATGGGTAAAATACTCCATGTGCATAAGGGTTCCCAAAGTTGTAATATTGGATGTGGGCGGCCTTGAAAGCATCTTTTCCAACTTATTAGTGATTCCCTTTTTATATTTTGTGACTAGATGAATTTTTTGCAAAAATCCAACTATGCATTAAAAAGAAAATTTTGCATTTTTTCAAAAAATTCTAACTAACATGTAATATGATTAAAGAAAATGTAGTAGATCAACAATGCAACAATGGAAATAAAGCAATATTTAAAACATGATGTGAATGTGAAAATCTAAATAAATGCAACTAAACTACCATAAACACACAAATCCAAATGTGTGAAAGCAAATGACCTACCTACTTACATGGAGACGAGGCCCTAAAGAAGTTAAGTTTCATTGATGTAGGGTCGGAGGATAGACCCATAAACTGGTAATGGCATCTTCCTCCCATCCATGGAAGATAAATAGTAAGTACCTTTATCGGACTTCTTGTTGGCAACGTAAGGGCCAAGCCATAAAACTTCACTCTTCTTATTGTACTTTAGCTTTCCATTTTTCTTATCCCACATGAGTGCAAGGATTCCTTCATCAAATTCAACATAAGGCATGTCTTTAATGTAAGGTTGAGTGGGTGGACTTGTCTTGACCATGTTCTTGATAGCTTGTTCTCTCTCTTTATCTTACTTATATTCATCTTTTTTAAGTATTTTGATGGACCCTGGATCCTTACCCTGGTATTATGCAAGCTTCTCCTTATACTTGTTTGTCTTTGGTAGTAATGTACCAATAAAATATTCTTTTGCAAAAGGAAAATATGAAGGACCATATTCAATAATGTGAGGTGCCACATCATACTCATAATCACTATGATATTCCGGGTGATTTGGGTCCATTACATGTTTCTTGACCATCTCTTGACTATATAGAATCTTAAAGGTGTCATCTCCCATAGGGATATGTGCATGAGTAAGGTACATACTAATAAAACCACCTAGGGTGGAGGACCGACTTCTTGACAAGATCAAGCCCCAAGTGTCTGGAACATCAATCACAAATATGCTCATAATGAGACTGATGTGTGGGAAGTCTTTTATATAGACCTCCACATATTCCATGAGACCATATACCTTTACTTTTTCTTGAATCAATTCCACAAACATTTCCATAAGGGCGAGTTGTCTTCAAACCATTGCTTCATAACCTTCAGAGATATGACATTTTTCGAAGCTCCAGAATCCAACATAAAATTATTCAAACGAAAACCAATTATACCCAAGGAAAGGTAAAAAGGAGGATTTTCCTCTCCTTGTCCTCCATGATACATAGTATTCATAATTACTAGTGGATATTTTGGTTCATCTTGTATCTTTAACGACTTCAAAACTTCTCTTCTTAAGGATGGAACTTTGCAAATATATACCACAAGTACGAACATATTCATCTTTCCCATCATGTCAGGTACATCTGTATTCAGACGAAGCTCTTCATTTGATGATGCAGGTCGTGGAAGCAAGTCATGAATTGGTGGTGGAGGAGGTGGAGGAACTTGCTTTCTAGTTGGGGGTAGTGGAATAACTTCCTTCTTTGTTTCTTGTGGTGGTGGAATTGGTACTTTGTTCGTCCTTGAGTAATTTAGGATTTCCTTTTTTCTCAATTTATCCTTCAGATCTTCATCCAATTGATTCAACACTTCCAACTGAGCTCGTCTAGCTTCTCTCTTCTTTATTTCTTCAAGTTGTTCCTCAGTGACATCAATGTGCTCTTCATCCTGAATAGTATAAACTATATCAATGAAGTTAAATCTGTTTGCGGTGCACATATCTTCTTCTTTCATCCGTCTTAGAAATTCATCCTCTGGATGAGGTCCTTGGCAAGGTAGACACCATGGTGATCCCTCCAAGTTGACCATCCCAAACGAATCTAAGGTGGCATGCACCTCGACTTCCTATTGTGGCCTCATATTCCATCCTGCATTTGGATATCTAATAAACTGAGGTTTAGAGGCATGATGATGCCTCTCCGAAGTTTTCAACTTATTCACAATTTGATTGTGATTCTGGATGAATTGAGTATTCATTTGGTCCAAATTTTGAGCTATGAGTGAAATTGGATCCTAGAATGTGTTGGTTGAATTCTTCATCTTTGATTCTGTCTTAACTCAAGGAAACTAAAAGGGATCGATTTTTGAGTTAATAATATGTTCCTCAATCTGAGCACTATATTCTCTGACCTTTTCTAAACTGTCATGCATCTTTTCTTTCAAAATAAAACCAAATTGTCCTTCGAAAGGATTCAAGTAGAGGAGGAGCATAACTGCATCTGACGGACATAATTCCTTTGGGATTTTACCACGTAAGTTGTCAAATCTATTATCAAACTCCTTTACTATTTCATAACTGCTTCATAAGATTCCAAGTGGTTGTTAGGTAAGCCTTTATACCACTTTCTAGCATCTTCATCGAGAGACATAGCTAATAGCTTCATCGTGACATCTTCATGTTCTATACCATTTTCTTCCATGGCCACACCAATAGATTCAAGACGTTCTACAGGTGTGATAACATTGTTCCTAGTGAATTTTGGAAACCATTTGTGAGACTCTTTTTGAATTTCATTGGGATACCCAGGGATGGTTGCTAGATTCATTTTTTTGTAAAATATGCCAACCCAAGAGTTAGCCATCTGGGAAAGGGGAAGGTTACCTTAGAATGAGGTTTTGACAACCAGGGATTTATGAGAGGCATTCTTCAGTAAACCTTGGAAGGATTGAATCTTCCTTGGGGAAGGGCTTTGTGGAAAGGTGGGTTATTAAGTTGTGGAGTCGCCAGATGAGCTTAGAAAGTTCATCAAAGGGGTAGAGCGAACTTCCCTCAGGTGGATTCGCCAGGAAAGTTAGGAAAATGCTTTGGGATAACTTGCAAATTGTTTTTAAGGGTCGAAAAGGATTCAAAATCCTCCTTGGAAGCAATGCCAAGATGTTATCAAACATATTTTAGTTTGTGCAAATCCCAACCCAAACCACAAAGGTGTGACTACTACGGGAATATCTACCCACTTTCACCTTAGATAAACACTCCCCTCACTTTAGTGATGATAAAATCACCACAAGGGGGGAATCTCGAGTGACCTAGGGGGATTGCAATGGAAAGCGAAAATAGATGAAGGATTCCCCTATAGGTTAAGTTAAAGAGTGGAAAGAGTCTTAAGGATGAATCTTGTGAGATGGTGATTGCTTGCGAAGGGAGTGCACCTACAAATCAATGTTATCCCTGCTTGGAACGAGATAAAATATGATAAATAAAGCCTCAAACCAAAGGGGAATCAACAAGAAACCTTGTTGTCCCTAAATTTCAGAAATATGGAAATATATATATATATATATATATATATATATATATATATATATATAATAAATGAGTATGAGAGCTGCAAAATGTACCATCAAAATCAAGTGCATGATGTTGGAAATAACTCTAACAATAAGAAAATAAATTTCCAATGATTAAAAAGAGACTTTGATAGAAATTAGATGGTTGTTAGTAAGTGTTATCAACAAGATTTGTAATAGTCTTATGGATGTAGTGAAATATTTCCACAACATCAAGTTCTAACCACTAAAATCAGCAAGTAAACCACCCAAACAATAACTTATAACCAGTAGAATAATTACCAAGGCTTAAAAGTGAATTTTAGCGGTAGAATAGTGAGTATAAGAATGAAAGAAAATGAGTTTGGTGCATCCCTATTGGATTTATATTACAACAATGATATCACTTGGCTAATCAAGATTCCCTTAGAGCACAATGTAGCTTAAAACATGTAAAATCAATTTCCAAACTTAAACAATTCAAAATCCTTGATATCACATTTACCAACACATAATATTTAATCTCCAATGCAAGTAGATTAGTCCCTTATATATTGGTTTATGGGGTCTCCTGTTCATGAGATAGGTTTTATTAATTCTCTAGGGGTGTAATCCTTTTTACTCCCTAGAGAAAACAAACCTTAGCAAGGTTAATCTACAAGGGTGTAAGCCCTTTTACTCCTTGTAGCAACCTTTTCAAAAGAGCCTTTTCAATGATAATAAAGATAGATCTTGATGGAGGGTGTATTCCATTATAATCCTCCAAGTGTTTAGACAAATTAACCTTGAAATCAAGAACAAAAGCATACAATTGTATAAATTTCTTACCTAATCCAAGAGATATCATGAAAACCCCTTACTTATCAAGAATATTCCACCACAATTGCCAAGAAACAAGAATCAAGAGATAGCGCTAGCCTTCCTTCACCAATAGACAACTAGAAGCATCCAAAATCACAAGAGACAAGGTGGAGCGAATTGCCCAAGTACAACAAAAATTTCATCCAAGAAAGTATGTAATTCTCCAAACCATGATGATAAAATGAAAGTGAGGTGACCTCTATTTATATGAGGTCACCTAAAACAAATTTGTCCACTTTTAAAAAGACAACAACAAACTATAAGAGGCCCACCTCCTTTATTTTCCTTTACAATTTACAAAACTAAAATTTACATAAAATAAGTCCCTTAGATAGGTGACATCATGCCCTAGAGGGTGATGATAGGCCTCAAAATGAGATGTTGAGCCTCCAAGTGAATATTGTTTGGCCTCCAAAGGACATATGTCACCTCAACATGTGATAGAGTGACCAGTAATGCATCTCTCTCCATCAAATCACATCACATCATCACCATAATCATCAAACCCCATCATAACCCCATAATCAAAGGTTATGTCAAGGGCTAGGATATGGCGTCCTAGGCCTCCCAAGGCCAACGTTTAGGTTCCAAGGGACACATTGTCATCATCATATGTTTTCCAAATTCCTCCAAGGGAAACATTCATCTTCCCAACTGTGCAATGAGTGGGGGCACATCATCCATCCTGTGGGCTCCAAGCCCCTATGAAGGTCCAAGTGACCTAGTTCCTCCATGGAAAATATTTCACTTGGTAAGGTCCCACAAAGACAAACAAGTACTCCCTCCAATGGTCCACAAGTCACATGTATCATGCCAATTAATCCATATTTAATAAAATAACCACTCAAACATGTGCATTGAATCCATCCTTTTCAAAATAAACAAATGCTCAAAGACCTTATACAACTTGCCAAATTTAAGTATGGGAGGGTTGTCATCGTGCCCTATTGGGTAGATCAATCCCCAAGTCAAGGAGTGTTTCCCAAGAAGACCCTATCTAAGTCATGTAAATGAGGTGGATGTGGGTATGAGCTTTGGGCATGGGGATCCTTGACATACAAGGTCTTGTATTGTCTCATATATGGGTGTCTTTGTAGAGGGCATTTTGCATCCTCGTTTTCAATGCAACATTTTTCCAAGCCCTTTGTTTTCCATTAATTGATTATGGTCCAAAGCATTGAGTGTTATGTGCAATGGAAAGTACTGAGCACTGAAATTCCACTTGAATCTAGGAACACACATAGTGTCATGTGCAAGGAAAGTAAAAGACACTGCAAAATGCATTCCCTCATCAAGCAAGACATTTATTTAATTATGTGTTTTATTTTGCAGGTCCTTGTTTTTTATGGAGAAGTGTTTCATTTTTATCAGGACCTTAAGGTGAGCATATAAAGGATAATATGTGGCTCTTATCTTTTTCCAGCTACAACCCCTCTGTGCCTTTAGCCACTTCTTCCCATGAAATGAGGTACAAGCCCTTCTTGGGTCAATAAGCTTGAAAACCCAAAATATGAGGAGATAGAAGGGAGTAAGTGTGAAAAGTGGAAAATATGGATGGGATGTTAAATTATGAGCTTGATTTCTTATGTGGATTAATTCTTTTATTTTCTTCAACACTTTGATTCCAGCTTAATACACTTCAACAATACCAAATCATAATTGAATAGCAATAACTATGTAGATAAGTAAGCATGCACATCAACAAAACATATACCCTAGGGAAACCCTGTACATGGAGAAAAACCCCAGCAAACGATATCCCTTTATTGCATTAATAATGTAATATCACTTACAAATATCCACCATGAATTTTTTTCTCTTAAAGAGCTTGCCAAGATGACTATGGCCTGATAAAGACCTAAGAGACCTTGTTGAAATACACCTCTGATATGTTGCCTCTATTGTTGATATACACCACTAATATGTTGTTGATATATGTCTCTGATATGAAACCTCTATTGCTGATATAACAACACTGATATGATGCTTTGGTATGCTTCCTCTTTATCATTGATATACTCCTCTATTACTTCTCCCTTAACCTGCATATCAAAACTATATTGAAGAGAGGGGCCGACCTCTATTTATATAGGCTGAAGAGGAGAAGAGGAGAGACTCGAAATAGTAACTTGTTTGCATGCTTTAATAATAACTCAACTTCATACTTTAGTTCGAACTTAGAACTAGACTTGAGACTAGTATACTTTAGTTCGAAAATAGAACTAGACTTGAGACTTTAGTTTCAACTCAGCTTTACACTTTAGTTCGAAAATAGAACTAGAATTGAGACTGGTATACTTTAGTTCAAAAATAGAACTAGACTTGAGACTGGTATACTTTAGTTTGAAAATAGAACTAGACTTTAGACTTCAGTTACAACTCAGCGTTACACTTTAGTTCGAAAATAGAACTAGACTTAAGACTTTAGTTACAACTCAGCATTACACTTTAGTTCGAAAATAGAACTAGACTTGATAGTTCAGTTGCAACCAAGCATTACACTTTAGTTCGAAAATAGAACTAGACTTAAGACTTCAGTTACAATTCATCATTTCACTTTAGTTTGAAAATAGAACTAGACTTGAGACTTCAGTTACAACTCGACTCTTTACAAGGAAATTCAAAATTATCTTCATGGTGGATAATGTTACATGTGCCAATGCACTAGATCAATACATTTATATCATTTCCAATACTAGGAATATCGTTAGTTTCTAGCTCATAGGAATTTTATATTCAACCTAACGTTTGATAGATTCCTTGAATTTTTCTCATGGTTCACAAGGTTTGACTAGGCTCATAGAGGTTGTACGTTCCCCTTGACTTTTTCACTAGTCTGTCTATGCTCACAGAGGTTGTATGTTCCCCCTGACATTTTCACTAGACTGTCTATGCTCACAGAGGTTGTACTTTCCCCCTGACTTTTACATTAGACTCGTATAACATCTTGTCTATCTTGATTTTTGGTTTTACTCAAAGAGGTTGTACGTTCCCCTTGGCTTTTGTCAATACCTCACAAGACTGGTTGATTCTCCAAATCTCCCTAGCTAGCCTCAGGGTGGCCCATATGGCCTCTCATTGGAGAATGATTGTCGATGCTGCCAATTTTAACATGGGAATGATATGATCACCCTTCAAGGAGACCTCCTAGTGGCAACACTTTTCCCAAGGGTGACCCACTTACTAGGACAACATGTCAACCACTAAGGTGAAATGAGGCAAAAGGCATAATTTTGAAGCAAACTTTTTCAAAATCAAGAAAGGACCCCATGCAACATGTTCAAATGCTTCAATTATTAAAATGGCATCACGAGATTGGACTTGTAACCTCATGGAGAAATACCTGTTGTTCTATATGGGCCAAGTTGGTGTGGTGGACATTGTTGATGCCAATCAATGGTGATGTGCGGTAAGAGGAGGGGATCTATCCGCTCATCTGGCTATCGTCACTCTATGTCTGCAACCCACGAGCATCGAGACATAATTTCCTTAGTTACCCCTAGAAATGGGGGGTAACACATAGGGTAATTCATGAATTCACCATAAAACATTTCATAATTGTTATCACTCCAGGAAACTCTCCTAGGCTGTAAGTCGGAGATGCCTGGTAACTAACTCTTTTTGGGAAATATTTTCTTTATATTTGATGTGGTTTTTGGATCAAGATGAATATCTAGGGACTGGACTGTGTTTTCAAGACTATCTAGAAATACAAAATCTCACAAGGCCTTCAAGTCACGCAGTCAGACAAGGTTTGATTAAAAGGTAGAGAAGATATCTATTGAACCAGACTATACTCATATAAAACAAGCACAATGGGTTTAATAACCAAGGAAATAACTTATGATTATCAACTTAATCAATCAATAAGTGAGATGACAGTCACATACAGATTGAATGAGCATCAATAAAGAACATTTACTCATAAGATATCAGAGAACAGGAAAGAAAAGTCTGACAACACAACTGAAGGAAGCCTGCAATTTTTCATAAAATAAGAATAGGTCTCTTGGTTACAGTAGCAGCCTGTAGAACTCAATATCGAACGCTTGGTTCATCTTCTATCCTAAGATTTATAGCATTACAAAGCAGTTCTCAGATCCTGAAAACAAGGATCAAACATACTAAAAATAGTAGTTCAAAATTCTGTTGCAAAAGAAGTGGGATGCTTCCCCAAAATGAGGACAATCCCAGATTTCTCTCTGTTGATTGTTGGTGTAGTGTAGAACAACCTCCCAAGGCTAAATGATGACTTTCAAATAGAGACTAAGTCGAATTTGCTGATGTGGCCAAGTGCCCTGCTTTTCTGTCTTAATTAAAGATGTCCATAGACCTTTGAAATAACTCTTTTCTCCATGATTTGTCAAAAATAGTTGTTGGAATAGACTTGATAATTCATCAGTCATTCATTCGAAAAGATCTTGAATCCTTTCATCTCAAAAATCCTTGATCTGTGTAAAAACTCGTTCAATTCTGGACACACAGGCTTTCGGTGGTTGTCTGTGAAAGTTTCTGGGTGAGTTATCCACCAAAAGCGCCTCTTTTTAGTGGTTAATGAGCACATCGTAGGCTCGCCTAAACCACCGAACGTTAAACTTTGAAGAGCTTCAAAATTGAAAAAATGTTCATCTTGAATCCTCTTTTAATACTCAAACTTTCTTAGATGTTGCAGTCTTGGTTTGTGCAGACCTACGAACTTGTGCTGACTGTGTAGGGAGTTCTGGTACATCTATAATTGTTGTGGTTAAATTAGCCAAAGTATCCAGTCTAGTTTGTTCTTCTTCAGGTGCTTCAAACTTCTTTAACTTGAGCCTCAGAATCCTGAGTTGCCTGTAGAGTTTCATATTTTCTTTGATCAAATCTCTGTTTCTATCTTTGATTTTATCATGTTTTTCTCTGAGAGTTTGATTCATTTTAAACAGTTCAACATTTCTGTCAGTGAGATCTGCGTTGGCCTTTTTGATCACCCTCTCCAGAACTTCCATCTCATAAATCTCTCTTAGGAGCTTATTGATCTTCTTTGTCTTACCTTTCTTAGGCCTGCTTGAGGAGGCTTCTGCTTTTGGTTTCCTGTGGGTCTCTGGAGGATTTAATGGAGGTGAATTTGAATTCAATTTTGCATCCTGTTTGATCTGCAAGTTGTCTTGTGTCTTTGCCATCCCCTGCTCTGATTCAGAGTCACTATAAGGTATATTGAGAGGGTTTTTTCCTGTGACAGGGTTTTTATCTTCAAACTGTAATTTCTTCTTGATTCCTCCCTTCTTGCTAGGGGATTCCTTTATAAGATCTCTAGGTATGGAGATTCCTTTCCTTTTCCTGTGACTAGTCTTAGGAGTAGGATATTTTCTGCCTCTAGCCTTCTTAGCTTCTGTCTCTAGAGGTCTTTCTGTCTGAAACTCATTCCAAAACAAGAAGAAACCCCACTCAATTTGTTTCCTTTGCATAGCTTCTCTCACAAGTAGGGTAATCAGTCCCTGATGTGACAATCTGCTTACAACTTTAGTAGGCTGAGATTTCACCTGTCTATCCATCTTAGTCAAGGTTTTATGAAAGAAGTAAGGCATGTTTATGTGTTCTCTGCCTGTGAAATGATTCAGCAGTTTAAAATGGTAATAGATTACCCAGTTGTAGCGCCCTTCACAAGTGATATACACCAAAATTTCCCTCAGTAGGGACTGCCACTTTGATTCTAGATAGGACATGGGAATATCCTTCTTCCAGGTCAAAGCTTTATGTACTGGCAACAAATACGACCTGAATTCGACATTTGAAGGTGAGGAGGTTTTAAACCAACAGTCCCCCGTTCTGGATAACCCTGTGTATTCGGCAATAACTGCTTCATCTATAATAAACTCCTCCCTGCCTATTTTAGCAATCCTTCCATCATAGGAGAGGGCAAAATCTTCGGCCACTTGTTGGTGAAATGTAGTCAACTTCTCACAGTATGTGAAAACTCCTGTCTGTTTAAAATATTCTGCTACCTCCAGATGATCTTCGAAATACCACATGCCATCTACTTCAGATCTCAAAGCAGGACTTGCTTTTGACATGGCTCGATGCTGACTGTGCCTGAAACTGTGGGAAACAAGGTGTTCGGGAGGCAATAGCTCTGGGGGACTAGGAATGTAGTCAATATCGCTTATGAAAAACTGGTGAAATCGGTTAACAAAGCATAGGATTAATGAATTCAAGAAAACACTGACCCACTCTCAGATGACAATCTAGCTGAGGAATGCCGAAACTTCAGATTTTCGGAGGCAATTGTATTTCTGAAAATTTGAGAGAGATTAGTTTCCGATCTTACCTGATAACTCGACCATGTTTCCTTGACTCGAGATGCTTGCTGAACTCGGAGTCACTTTGACAATCGCCAGAGAACGCGGGATCAGGATTTTGAAAATATGCTTTGCTGATAAAATCGCGGGCTTGTGATTGTCTTCAGCGATATTCGGGATTCATTATAACTCATCGAGTTTTCAGATGAAGGAATGACCTGGTAATGATGGTTGTCGTACTTGCCACTGAAATGGAGGGTAGTTCTGTGCAATCATACCTGCCAATCACCGCCCTGCGTGGATTTGAAATGATCAATGTAGTGGATAAGACACCGGTGCTTCAAACCTTTCAGATGGAGGCCACGAATGTGCATCATCTCCCGCATGGTAAGCTTTCGACGGTTGTATTTCTCATCATTGCGCTGATTTTTGACATCTGGCTTGTGCGAAAGCATGAGCTTTCGTTTTTCACGTTCAAACACTTTCGGTGGTTACTTGCCTTCTGCTTCGACCCTTTATTTGCCGAACATGAAAACTTTTGGTGGTTAATGAGCACAGTGGAGGCTCGCCTAACCACCGAAACCTGATATTTTTCCATTTTCGTGACCGAACCAAAATCAACATTTCTTTTGAGATTATTTTGGAACTACAGACTCTCTAACCTATTTACATAAATTTAGAAATCAAGTTTAGAACCCAACCTATCATCTAAAAAATCAAATGAAATCCATTGGTTTATTTGAGGAGTTAACACTGGCTCCTATTGGGGATGAACACCTCCCTGTGAGGTTTCAAGAACCATAGAATCAATGCCTTTCCTGGAAAAGAACCTAAAAACTAAACTATCTACTAGTGTTTCCATTGGGCATGGAGTTATTGAAAAATAAAAACTAAGACTATTATTACAATGTCTAGGCTTTACAGCCTTAGACGAAATAAAGTTTTAGAAATCGCCCATTTACCGGGCCACTGAACACTTCCTCACCCTCCAGATTCTGCAAAATAAAAGTGTTATTGTTTTGAACCTGAGTAATAATAAAAGGGCCTGTCCACAGAGAATCGAACTTGCCATGCTTTCCTTTCTCCTGTCGAAGAGCATCCCACTTTAGAACCCAGTCTCCGATCTGAAAACTGTCCACCTTCGCCTTTCTGTCAAACGTCTTTTTGATTTGCATCTGATGAGCTTCTGATCTGTCTACTAACTGTTCGCGAACTTGTTGCAGTTCCACCAAATCCAACATCCTTCTTACCATGTCATTTTGCTCAGTCTGCTCTTCCTGAAAGAACTTAGCCACAGGAAAAACTAACGGAACAGGAAAAATTGCATCAGTCCCATAAACCAACTTGAATGGGGAATTTCCTATGGATTTTTTAATAGTTACTTTGTCTGCCCACAGAGCAAATTTCAGTTTGGAATCCCAATTCTTTTTATTTTCCTCTAACATTTTTCTTATGATTTTGATCAAGCTCTTATTTGACAATTCAGCCAGGCCATTACCTTGAGGATAGTAGGGAGTCGAGTGTACAATATGAATGCCCATTGATTCACACATGTCTACCAATGCTTCTGCTTTAAACGCTGCTGCATTATCTGCTACCAACCTCTTGGAACAGTCAAATCTGCTCAAAATATTTTCATAGAGAAACTTCATGACTACCTAGTGTGTAGCATTCCGGGTGGGGATCGCCTCTATCCACTTTGTGAAATAATCAGTGCCTACCAAAATCCACTTGTGTTGACCATTGGATGAAGGATTTATTTCACCGATAAAATCTAAACCCCACTGCTGGAAAGGATCATTTACCACAATAGGTCTTAGGGGTAAAGATTTCAGCTGCTGCTTACCGGTAAATCTTTGGCATTTTTCGCAAGATTTGACGAATGCGCACACATCTGTGAAGAGGTAAGGCCAATAGTATCCAGCCCTCAGGATCTTATGGGCCGTAGTCTTCCAATAATGATGACCACCACACACGGCTGAATGAAATTGATGAGTCACTTCGACAGACTCTTCTTTATCTAAACACCTGAGGAGCAAGCCAGTTGAGTCTCTCCAATATAACAGATTATTATAAATGCAGAATTTGATAGCTCTGAGTTTAAGCGCTCGAGCTTGAGTCAAACTGAGTTCAGGAGGAACTTCAAGCTTTTGCAGAAAATGGATGATGCCAGAATACCATTCACATAAAGACAAGTGCTCTGCCACTTGCTGATTGTCATGCTGCCCTCCCGCTGCCAACTCTGTCTGAGAAGTTTCTGAAATTTCTGCTATGAAATTAATATCCAGCAGCTTATGATTTTCCTATGCTAAAAGCTTGGAAAGGCCTTGGCCTTTTACGAGTTTGGTAGGTTTTACTTCAATATTGAACTCAATCATCTTTGCAATCCATCTCGCCCTCTTTCCGTCAATATCCGGCTGAGTCAAAACATCTTTTATAGAAGATGAAGGAACATATGCGATGACCTTTGAGTGAAGAATAAAAATTCTGAAGGATTTTAAAGCTTTTATGAGAGCGTAAGCTTGCTTCTCGATAGGGTCATACCTTAGTTCAACATCCCTGAGTGTCTTGTTGAAGAATTCCACGGGATGATCAAAATTTTCCTCGTCTTTCTGAAGTAGGACTGTTGCCACGGTGTCATAGGAAGCAAATGAAAAGACATAGAAAGTCTTACTGTAATCTGGGTTGATCAGAATCGGAGATTCGATGATCGCTTGCTTGATATCCTGAAAAGAGTTTCTCGCGTTGTCCGTCCATTTTATCTCAGCCCCTTTTTTCAGCATGCATGTTATGTGTTTGACTAATTCAGCAAAATTGGGCACAAACCTTCTAACAAAATTTATCTTACCGAGCAGTGACTGAATGTCCTTCTTTGACCTCGGCAAGGACAGCTTTTGAATTGCCTCCACTCGTGCTGGATCAATCATTACACCTTCAGCTGAGACGATGTGATGTAAGAGCTTCCCCTTCCTTAGAGAAAACTAGGATTTCTTGGGATTCAATGAGATCCCGAACTGTCTGCATTTTAAGAACACTCTTTTCAGATGTTTTAGATGCTCCTCATGGCTGCTGGAATACATTGTAATGTCATCGAGGTATATGAGGACAAACTTGTCCTTTTCTCCCACAAATGCTATATCCATGGCCCTTTGGAATGTGGCCCCGACGTTCATTAATCCAAAGGGAATCTTGGCGTACATAAAGGTCCCCCAAGGAGTGGTAAACCAGTCTTCTCCTGATCATCAGGGTGGACAGCAACCTGATTGTAACCGGAAAAGCCATCAAGAAAGGACATGACCTTTGCCCCTGAAATTCTTTGTAACAAGTGTTCCATCTTAGGAAGAGGATAGTTTTCCTTTTTAGAGCATTTGTTTAGATTTATGAAATCTACACACAATCTGACCTCACCATTCTTCTTCCTTACAATCACCAGATTGGCAATCCATTTGGAGTATCTCAAGGGAATTATGATCTTGGCATTTAGGAGTTTTTTAATTTCTCTCTCAATCACTGGCAGCAGAAGAGGATTGATAGGCCTGAGTTTTTGCTTGAAAGGAATAGTGTCTTTTTCAAGAGGTATCTTATGTTGAATAATATCGGGATCATAAGTCTTTAAATCACTATATTTCCAAGCAAACACATCAGAAAATTCCTTCAAAACACTACAGTATTTTGACTTCTCATCAGCAGTCAATTCAGAAGACAAATTAATAAACTTGGGCTGGCTTTTACCTCCTATGTTATACTCTTGAATGGATGGATCTTTCTCCTTTTTGCCTGGCTAGTAGAGGACATCATTCTGATCAAACAACCTTTCCAGGGGTACCAAACTTCAAGGTATATAATTGTTTGGTAACTGAACAATGTCATGCTGGCCCAACTTCTTCTTTAGCTCAGGTTCCTGTGATTCTTCTTCATTAAGATTCTGTTGATCAATGTGCAAATCAGAAAACTCATCTACCACTTGGAGAAATCTGCTGAGTTCATCGTCATCTTCAAAAACTTTCCAATATTTGACATTATCAAGTAAGGAGGGTTGATATTTTACTCGGATCTCATAGCTGAGCTTAGGGGGCATGGGAGGAATGAATGTGCTAGTTGAAACAGCAAGAGAATCAGCGAGCTGATTCATATCCCTTGGTATGTACAAGATTTCAAAAACAGAAAAAGAATCACGCAGCTTCCATACCTCGTCTCTGTAAGCTTTTAATCTGACATGCTTAGTTTGAAAGGTGTTGTTTACCTGTTGTACGATGAGGTCTCCATCTCCCAATACCTTCAAACCTTTTATTCCCATCTCTTTGGCTGAATTTAATCCCAACAGCAGAGCCTCATACTCCGCTATGTTATTGGTAGTTCTGAAGTCGAGCTTGAAAGAAAAAGATATGGTCTCCTTTGAAGGAGAGATCAGAACTACTCCAACCCCTGCTGAGTCCTTAGTGATGGCCCCATCAAAGTACATAGTCCAGACTGAAATGTCTTCACTTTCAGACTGTTGTTCAATAGGCTTCACTAGCTACATAGGATTTTATTGACCATCATCAATCTGAAGGATGCATGAACCAAAATCTGTATCCACAGCATAGATTGGATGATTGACGGAATTCTTTTCATCGTTGATGATATAAGCGAGATGATTTTCCCTATAAAGTCTTTTCAGCTCCCCCCCAAACACTGGAATCGTAGCATAGGACAAATCCATCTGCAATGTACCTCCTAATCTTTTCCCCCATGAACGAGATAAAAGCAGCCCAAACTTAGGTGGAATATCAACAACTACTACGTCCATAACCATACTCCTCATTGGTAATTGAGCAAGGTTAATAACCATGTCTTTGATGAGGCTGAGACATCTGACCTTTCTAGAATCAAAGGAGAAAAGATCTTGGTATGGTTTGGTGACTTCGAGCCCAAGCTCATCCATCACTTCCTTTGGCATAAGGTTATGTGATGCCCCAGAGTCAAGTAAACAATTGTGAAGGATTTTGTCATGGACATTTAATGATATGTAAAATGGTGGACAAGAATCGTCACGGTCTTCTATCATGGGCCCTATGGTCACTTTAGGCTGATCATCTTGCAGGTTAACGAAATCATCTGATGGAGAGGTCCTAGGCTCAAGAGACTTTAAGATGGCTGCTTTAAAGACTTCATTCTTCATGAGTTCAGTTAAAGGCATTGGTATCTTGACCTTTTGAATTTCTGATTCAAAATTGAAAGAGAGAGATGATCTGTCTGAAACCTTTACCTCATTTGGAGGAGCCTTGAGACTGACTTGCTCCTTGACTGGGGGTTGAATTTGTTTCTTCAGTTGTTTTGCTGGAAGGGGGGTCTGTTTTTCAGGAGTGGGAGGCTGCTTAGCAGCGACCTCTTTACTCTTCACAGGAGCAGAATATTCTTTGTCCTCCACAGGAGCAGCAATGGGTGTTTTTGGGGCAGCATTCTTCTTGGACCTTAAGTTGTACCCTTTCTGATCATCTGTCAAGTAGACCGCTCCTTCAGCACCTGCCTCTTGAATTTGTTGATCCATCAGAGCTTCTTCATAGTCTACCTGTGTCAAAAATGAAGAATCATTTTTGTCACTGAAACAGTTTATCTCATCCGCATCCTCGATTTCTTCATGAGGTGGTTGTTGTTCTTCATCTAACACTGCATTTTGAAAAGGTGGTCTGACCCTCTGATCATTGGCTACATTCCGATCTCTTTGAAGGATCTGAACTTGTGGATTGCTCCTTCTGTAAGGAAAAACATTTAGATTCCTTGGGGCAAAAGCATTTGGCTCTTTTGCCCTTGCTGGCTGCTGATTTTGTACTTTCAATTTCAACATTTCGGATGTGAGACTCTCTAACATCTTAGCCATCTTTTCCATTTTACTATTAGAAGAGGAGGATGGCTCAACAACAAACTTCTTCTTCTCAGCCCTTCCTTTAAGTTTCTGTGATGCTGTAATGTTAGACTCGACCTCGAGGGCAGCGTCTTGCATTAAAGCCAGCGTGGTTGATTGTCTTTCTCTAAGGATAAGACAAAACTCTGAATCAAAAGCAGCAGAGAATGTGATCTTCGTTGATGCATCGCTTGGTTTAATCTCTGCAGGGATCTTACCAAACATTTTATTAAATCTCTTGATGAAGTCTGAGACCGACTCTCCATCATTCCTCTTCAAATTTCCAAACTCTGAAATGTAGTACAACAAATCTCTTCTTTCTCCCCAATGCTTCAAGAAAACTTCATCTAATTGTTCGATGCCAGTGATCGAATCTGCTGGTAGCTCTTTGAACCACTTTTGGGCTTGGCCATCCAAGCTCTGAACGAAAACTCTAGTCCACACATCTTCCTCTGAAATATTTATATTTTCTACATAAGAATAGAAAGTTTCAATGTGTTCTTCAGCAGTATACTCCCCTTCTCCTGTAAACATCGATATATATTTCTGATAGTCACCTGTTGGCATGGCAGACAAGGGATTTGGCAAAACAAGTGGGGCATATATGTTTGCCAAGATCTGTTCCATTCTGGTCAAAGGTGCAACCATGACAGTCTTGGTGATTGATACAGATGAGGAACTTGCAGGAGATGATGGAGGAGATGAGGAACACGTAGGAGATGATGGAGGAGATGAATTTCCTGAGTTAAAATAGAATGGTTGTCTTACTTCACCCTGAGCATAATTTTTAGAAGTAGTCGGAAAATAAGAGGCTTTATAAAACTGACTGAGCAACAAAGCTAGATTTTCTTCTCCTTTAGAGGACAGATCATGGAGAATTTCTTCAAGGACAGGCAAATTAGTGTAAGTGTGTAAAACACCTTTCGAAGGTTTGATAGGTGATGAATCAAAAGAAGATGAAGAGGAATTTTCTTTCTGTTGGGAGGATTCAGTATTCAGGTCTTTTGGATGGGATGAAATGTCAATCTCAAGGACAAAATCAGTAATATTAGAAGAAAAATAAGGTTCTTCTACCTTATAAACTTGAGATGAATTTTTTATTTCCTGGGAATTTTGAATTTCAGCAGGGGATTCAACCAAAGACTTTTCAGATATGGAAGGATGAGTATCAGTTGGAATACCTGAATCAATTGTGCTTGCAGATCCAGAAGCTTGTCTTTGCAAAGATTTTCCCTTGCTGATGATCTTCTCTGGATCAGGAACTGATGTTGTCAATGGGCCTTCTGGGTTTGCCCTGGTGTGAGCTCTTTTGGGAGCCACTTCGTTTCAATGGAGTCGCCAGATAGAAAATGTACAACCTGATAGTGTCTACTTCTTGTCTATCATCAAGAACTAGATCTATGTCGTCTCCCAGAGAAGTTGAGCTTCGATCTCCTCTCCTCGACAACGACGCCAATTTGTTATCACTCCAGGAAACTCTCCTAGGCTGTAAGTCGGAGATGCCTGGTAACTAACTCTTTTTGGGAAATATTTTCTTTATATTTGATGTGGTTTTTGGATCAAGATGAATATCTAGGGATTGGACTGTATTTTCAAGACTGTCTAGAAATACAAAATCTCACAAGGCCTTCAAGTCATGCTGTCAGACAAGGTTTGATTAAAAGGTAGAGAAGATAGCTATTGAACCAGACTATACTCATATAAAACAAGCACAATGGGTTTAATAACCAAGGAAATAACTTATGATTATCAACTTAATCAATCAATAAGTGAGATGACAGTCACATACAGATTGAATGAGCATCAATAAAGAACATTCACTCATAAGATATCAGAGAACAAGAAAGAAAAGTCTGACAACACAACTGAAGGAAGCCTGCAATTTTTCATAAAATAAGAATAGGTCTCTTGGTTACAGTAGCAGCCTGTAGAACTCAATATTGAACTCTTGGTTCATCTTCTATCCTAAGATTTATAGCATTACAAAGCAGTTCTCAGATCCTGAAAACAAGGATCAAACATACTAAAAATAGTAGTTCAAAATTCTGTTACAAAAGAAGTGGGATGCTTCCCCAAAATGAGGACAATCCTAGATTTCTCTCTGTTGATTGTTGGTGTAGTGTAGAACAACCTCCCAAGGCTAAATGATGACTTTCAAAAAGAGACTAAGTCGAATTTGCTGATGTGGCCAAGTGCTCTGCTTTTCTGTATTAATTAAAGATGTCCATAGACCTTTGAAATAACTCTTTTCTCCATGATTTGTCAAAAATAGTTGCTGGAATAGACTTGATAATTCATCAGTCATTCATTCGAAAAGATCTTGAATCCTTTCATCTCAAAAATCCTTGATCTGTGTAAAAACTCATTCAATTCTGGACACACAGGCTTTCGGTGGTTGTCTGTAAAATTTTCTGGGTGAGTTATCCACCGAAAGTGCCTCTTTTCAGTGGTTAATGAGCACATCGTAGGCTCGCCTAAACCACCGAACGTTAAACTTTGAAGAGCTTCAAAATTGCAAAAATGTTCATCTTGAATCCTCTTTTAATACTCAAACTTTCTTAGATGCTGCAGTCTTGGTTCGTGCAGACCTACGAACTTGTGTTGACTGTGTAGGGAGTTCTGGTACATCTATAATTGTTGTGGCTAAATTAGCCAAAGTATCCAGTCTAGTTTGTTCTTCTTCAGGTGCTTCAAACTTCTTTAACTTGAGCCTCAGAATCCCGAGCTGCCTGTAGAGTTTCATATTTTCTCCGATCAAATCTCTGTTTCTATCTTTGATTTTATCATGTTTTTCTCTGGGAGTTTGATTCGTTTTAAACAGTTCATCATTTCTGTCAGTGATATCTGCGTTGGCCTTTTTGATCACCCTCTCCAAAACTTCCATCTCATAAATCTCTCTTAGGATCTTATTGATCTTCTTTGTCTTACCTTTCTTAGGCCTGCTTGAGGAGGCTTCTGCTTCTGGTTGCCTGTGGGTGTCTGGAGGATTTAATGGAGGTGAATTTGAATTCAATTTTGCATCCTGTTTGATCTGCAATTTGTCCTGTGTCTTTGCCATCCCCTGCTCTGATTCAGAGTCACTATAAGGTAGATTGAGAGGGTTTTTTCCTGTGACAGGGTTTTTATCTTCAAACTGTAATTTCTTCTTGATTCCTCCCTTCTTGCTAGGGGATTCCTTTATAAGATCTCTGGGTATGGAGATTCCTTTCCTTTTCCTGTGACTACTCTTAGGAGTAGGAGATTTTCTGACTCTAGCCTTCTTAGCTTCTGTCTCTGGAGGTCTTTCTGTCTGAAACTCATTCCAAAACAAGAAGAAACCACACTCAATTTGTTTATTCTGCATAGCTTCTCTCACAAGCAGGGTAATCAGTCCCTGATGTGACAATCTGCTTACAACTTTAGCAGGTTGGGATTTCACCTGTCTAGCAATCTTAGTCAGGGTTTTATGAAAGAAGTAAGGCATGTTTATGTGTTCTTTGCCTGTGAAATGATTCAGCAGTTTAAAATGGTAATACATTACCCTGTTGTAGCGCCCTTCACAAGTGATATACACCAAAATTGCCCTCAGCAGGGACTGCCACTTTGATTCTAGATAGGACATGGGATTATCCTTCTTCCAGGTCAAAGCTTTATGTATTGGCAACAAATACGACCTGAATTCAACATTTGAAGGTGAGGAGGTTTTAAACCAACAGTCCCCCGTTCTGGATAACCCTGTGTATTCGACAATAGCTGCTTCATCTATAATAAACTCCTCCCTGCCTATTTTAGCAATCCTTCCATCATAGGAGAGGACAAAAGCTTCGGCCACTTGTTGGTGAAATGTAGTCAACTTCTCACAGTATGTGAAAACTCTTGTCTGTTTAAAATATTCTGCTACCTCCAGATGAGCTTCGAAATACCACATGCCATCGACTTCAGATCTCAAAGCAGGACTTGCTTTTGACATGGCTCGACGCTGACTGTGCCTGAAACTGTGGGAAACAAGGTGTTCGGGAGGCAATAACTCTGGGGGACTAGGAATGTAGTCAATATCGCTTATGAAAAACCTGTGAAATCGGTTAACAAAGCATAGGATTAATGAATTCAAGAAAACACTGACCCACTCTCAGATGACAATCTAGCTGAGGAATGCCGAAACTTCAGATTTTCGGAGGCAATTGTATTTCTGAAACTTTGAGAGATATTAGTTTTCGATCTTACCTGATAACCCGACCAGGTTTCCTTGACTCGAGATGCTTGCTGAACTTGGAGTCACTTCGACAATCGCCAGAGAACGCGGGATCAGGATTTTGAAAATATGCTTTGCTGATAAAATCACGGGCTTGTGATTGTCTTCAGCGATATTCAGGATTCATTATAACTCATCGAGTTTTCATATGAAGGAATGACCTGGTAATGATGGTTGTCGTACTTGCCACTGAAATGGAGGGTAGTTCCGTGCAATCATACCTGCCAATCACCGCCCTGCGTGGATTTGAAATGATCAATGTAGTGGATAAGACACCAATGCTTCGAACCTTTCGGATGGAGGCCACGAATGTGCATCATCTCTTGCATGGTAAGCTTTCGGAGGTTGTATTTATCATCATTGCGCTGATTTTTGACATCTGGCTCGTGCGAAAGCACGAGCTTTCGTTTTTCACATTCAAACACTTTCGGTGGTTACTTGCCTTCTGCTTCGACCCTTTATTTTCCGAACATGAAAACTTTCGGTGGTTAATGAGCACAGTGGAGGCTCACCTAACCACTGAAACCTGATATTTTTCCATTTTCTTGACTGAACCAAAAGCAACATTTCTTTTGAGATTATTTTGGAACTATAGACTCTCTAACCTATTTACAGAAATTTAGAAATCAAGTTTAGAACCCAACCTATCATCTAAAAAATCAAATGAAATCCACTGGTTTATTTGAGGAGTTAATAATAATGATAACATATTAGCTTACCTACCTATATCAATACCTCTCCCATGCCATATCCACTTTCATATGTCTCCACTTCAACAGGATTCTGCAAATTAGGAAATGTAAGAATTGGTGCTCGATTGATCTTCCATTTCAATGCATTGAAATATTTATTTTAATTTTGTCCCCACTGGAAACTCTTAATACTAGTTGTTATAGCATAAAGTGGTGTAACTATAACTAAAACTTATGTTATAAAAATTCTATAGGTACTACGCTTCCCCCACAAATATTGTAACTTCAATGGAATTAGTAAGAATTGACCACTTGAAGATGGCTTCCATTTTTTCGGGATCTATCTTGAGCTCCCATCCACCAATCACATACCCCAAATACACCAATGACTATTGTGAAAATGCACATTTCTTAATGTTAGTCAGCAGTTGATGCTTTTTTAGAGTCTCTAACACCTTCATGACATGTGAGATATGTTTTTCCCAATGAGAGTTATAAACCAACATATTATTTAAGTTCAAATGAATATAGAAAGGGACTGTTGTGCTACTTATATGTTTAGTATAATGTACTCATTAATTATCAATATGGGATTCGTAATCAACAGAGTTACAAGACACCAGTAAAAAAGGTAATTCTAATGTCATGAGTATAGAACTATTCTAGATTATGTATGTTGGAAACAAAGAAAACTAGCAAACTAAAACACACTTTGGTTATCTTTCACAGAGAGGCTATCTACTCCATTATGGCATATGCAAGTATGATATGGATTTCTTTTGACAGATCAGCTCTGCTATATGACCCATAAAACTAACTATGCAATCACACTTCTGAAAGGGAAATCACACATCAATCATCAAGACATAGCATGGGTAGTTCAATAGTCAATATACTGAGTATGTTGTGGTTCACAATGCGTTGTTGTGAACTTCACTAGTTCTCATTCAAATATGTCTGACTACTGTTGCCAACATTCATGTCCATGAAACAAAATCAAATTCATAAAAACAAAAACAAATCATATGCAAAACAGAGTGAGTAAATATCTCTAAGAAGTCATATAATTGAAATCCTAGTCTAAACTATACTGCTATCATCTGAAAGAATTAAAGCTTCATCTAATCTAACATTTACACTATTGAAATCAAATGCTAATACTAATCTACAAATATGCTGACCTTTGTTGGGCGATGTGCCCTTGCCGCTTCAACAGGTCAGCGACTGAAGTCTACAGTAAGCTTGCTTTCAACCCACACATTACTCTTACTCAAACTTCAAAACATAGAATCAAACTATGTTAACAACTCAACTCACATTCAATCATAGATGATCAAGACATGGAGATAAATGACGTCCTTCTATTAATATTCACCCAGAATATGTTCTACAATATGTAATGCTACTTCACATGCTGTGTTATGCTAACTCTCCACTACCTCCACCATCCTTGCCATGATTATTTAAACAGTCTTAGTCGTGAAACACAAGGAGGTGAAATCTTTTGCAAATCAGTCAATTGTCAAATTTAATTATTCGGTTACATATTTTAAGCTTCATCCTCATGACACGAAGTGCATGAGGATGAGGCAATAACAAACTATCCTAACATAGCCTTGCTAAAAAATTTATGATTCAATAAACATCCAACAATTGTCTTGGGCACGATCTGGAGCTAAACTTGGTACATTTGGCTTCATGTATTGGTACCGGATCATGACAGGTAGATGGTACCAAATCCGAACAGTGCACAAATGGTTGGTACCGGATCACGACATGTTAATGTTTATGCCATTGTTATAGTTCTTTTCATTTCAATAGATAAGATCATAATAAGAACAAGATCACTGAGAAATACACATTCACAAGAGACACAACATTTATCCTGGGAAACCCTCTAGGGGAAGAAAACCCAACAAAAACTTCCTTATCTTAAATGGCTTATACAATGTTCAAGAGATAACTCAAACCAATACAGAAAGTCCTCCCCAAGAGATGTGCCACCCTTCTTCTCCTCTCTCCAACTTCCAATTGCAGCTTGCCTCATAAGATAATGAGCAAGTGAAGTGTGTCTAA
>ML818765.1:48138-59946 GCA_009831015.1 Picea engelmannii
GGGGGGGGGGGGTTGTTTTTTAATCTTTAGAGCTTACAAATCTACCCTTGTTATCTCTATATCTATGCATAAAATGGAAATTTGATTCTTAACTGAATTGAAATCTTAATTCTATCTAGAAGGTAAGAAGACAACCTGGCTTCGGAGAACCCCACTCTAGTGGCCGCGTGGCTCTTCACTCACATCTTAAACGTTTTATCATCCTCCCTCAAACAGCCTTTAAAAGCATTCAAAATCTATGCAAACAATCTAAGCTAAAAATCACTTCCTACCGTTTGCAACTCCCTAGCAACGGCGCCAAAATGTTGTGCTACTTATATGTTTAGTATAATTCACTCATTAATTATCAATCCGAGATTCGTAATCAACAGAGTTACAAGACACCAGTAAGAAAGGTAATTCTAATGTCATGAGTATAGAAGTATTCTAGATTATGTATGCTGGAAACAAAGCAAACTAGCAAACTGAAACACACTTTGGTTGTCTTTCACAGAGAGGCCATCTACTCCATTATGGCACATGCAAGTATGATATGGAGTTCTTTTGACAAATCAACTCTGCTATCTGACCCAGAAAACTAACTATGCAATCACACTTCTGAAAGGGAAATCACACATCAATCATCAAGACATAGCATGGGTAGTTCAATAGTCAATATACTGAGTATGTTGTGGTTCACAATGTGTTGTTGTGAACTTCACTAGTTCTCCTTCAAATATGTCTGACTACTGCTGCCAACATTCATGTCCATGAAACAAAATCAAATTCATAAAAACAGAAACAGAGCATATGCAAAATAGAGTGAGTAAAGATCTCTAAGCAATCATATAATCAAAATCCTAGTCTAAACTATACTACTATCATCTGAAAGAATTAAAGCTTCAGTTAATCTAACATTTACACTATTGAAATCAAATGCTAATACTAATCTACTAAGATGTTGACCTTTGTTGGGCAGTGGGCCCTTGCCGCTTCAACAGATCAGTGACCGGAGTCTATAGTAAACCTGCTTTCAACCCACACATTACTCTTACTCAAACTTCAAAACATAGAATCAAACTATGCTAACAACGCAACTCACATTCAATCATAGACAATCAAGACATGGAGATAAATGACGTCCTTCTATTAATATTCACCCAGAATATGTTCTACAATATGTAACGCTACTTCACATGTTATGTTATGCTAACTCTCCACTACCTCCACCATCCTTGCCATGACTATTTAAACAGTCTTAGTCATGAAACACGAGGTGAAATCTTTTGCAAATCAGTCAATTGTCAAATTTAATTATTCGGTTACATATTTTAAGCTTCATCCTCATGACACGAAGTGCATGAGGATGAGGCAATAACAAACTATCCTAACTTAGCCTTGCTAAAACATTTATGATTCAATAAACATCCAACAATTGCCTTGGGCACGATCTGGAGATAAACTTGGTACATTCGGCTTCTTGTATTGGTACCCGATCGTGATAGGTAGATGGTACCGGATCTGAACAATGCACAAATGGTTGGTACCAGATCACGACATTCTACGGCCGTTGGTACCGGATCGCGACAGGTGAGATTTGGTACCGGATCTGAATAGAAGGTGCGCTTGGTACCGGATTCAGACAGTGGCAATCTGGTGCATAAGTACCAGATAGTTGAGCTGATACAGGAAGGCTAGACTTATCTAGAGGTCAAAGGTTATACATGGCAAATTGAAGCATTAGTACATGAAACATTTAATCTCCTAGCTCAATAAACCACAAAAATGCATGAATTAATTATACTTTACCTTATGACCTTATCAATGGATAATGGTAGTGTTCTTTGTCATTTATCCAAGCTTAGGTAAGCCAACAAGGTATAGATGAGGAGTATATAGGGTAGTGGGGATGTCAATTTAGAGGCTCAACAGGGATGCAATGCATCATTCATCAAACACATAAATGTAGATGGTGAATTAGATAAACCAAAAGGAATTATTATCCATTCATATAGACATTGCCTTGTCTTGAAGGCAATATTTTAATTGTTTTTATTTTTTAACTCGTACCCGGTGGTATCCTAATTTGAGATACAACTCGGTGAAGTACTTGGCACACTACAATTGATCTATCAAACCATCGATCTATTGAAAAGGGTATCGATTCTTAACGATGATCTTGTTTAAATATTTATAGTTGATACACATTTCGCAAGTCTCGCCCTTCTTGGGTACTATGATGATAGGAAACCCACAAGGTGAGGTACTTGGTCAAATTATTTTATGCTCTAGTTGTTACAATTTTTTCTGCACTTCATATTCTTCTAGGACAGGTTGTCTGTACAACCCAATATTTGGAAATGGGGAGATAAACAACAACTATATATCATGCTCCACTTCTCTCTTAGGTGGTAACCCTTTAGGATCCTATAACACTTTTTTTTATGCTTGCAACAACTTCTCTAACTAGCACATATTCTCTTTAGTACATCCCTCCATACATTCCTTTACTTTTACTGATTTATCCCCTAGTTGGCGCTCTCTTAAGAAAAGTAACACACATATCCTACTAGAATTCATCAATTTATTAGCTAGGTTTTCACTTAGCAAAAAGATCTTGGATTTACATTTGTGTGCATTGATAATGAAATACTTCCCATCCTTTATCAAGTGGTACTATTTTTCTCTCCTCATGAAGATTGCATCCCTCATATACATGTAGGGTCTTCCAAACACTACATTACACACATTAGCTGGTACTACATCTACCTCCACTTCATCAATATAGTTTTCACTTATAGAAAATTTGACCTTGAACTATTTAGTGACCTTGATATATGCATCCTTGTTTACCCATCCCAATGGGTATGGGTTAAGATGATCACGAACTTCCAATCCAAGATTTCTAACCAAATATTTTTCTATGATGTTGGCATGTAAGTTAAAATTGAATAAATCATCCACCTTTGTATTATTGTCTTGGATCTTAATATGAAATAGTTTATTTGTCTCCTTCTCTCCCTTTTGATGAAGGATATTCAGGTGCACCTCAGTTTTCACTGTAGTGCAGGCAATTTTTTCTTCTACATCTGAGTTTCTCTATACCTGGTTGTCTGAGTCCATGGCTAGTAGGTTATTTTTCTTGGAATCCTTCTTACGGTTCCTTAGATTCAACTCTAGATGTAGCTTCCAACACTTATATTTGGTGTATTACAATGGTTTCAATGGTTGTTTTCTTGTTTACCTTTCCTTTCCACTTCTCATTCCCTAGTGGTCTTTCTATTTGGAAGCACTTGGTTGTCCTTTCTTATTACCTTTATTCTCTAAGTACTCTAGCTTCAAATAGGCCTCATCAACTATCCTAGGTTTAAAGAGAATCACTTACTTTTGTAAATGACTTTGTATACCCCCCAAATACTTGAGGAGTATGTCTAGGTTCTTAGGAGATATACCCAACATAATCACCATTTGTTTGAACTCAATGGTGTACACTTACACACTTTTCCCTTTCCTATACTTGAAGTGATTCAAACTAATCCAATGTTCCTCTACACACCCAATAAGGTAGAACTAGGACTTGAAGAGGGTTTTAAACACCTTACACTTAGTTACCAAGGGACCACCCTCTGGCCTAAGTATCTTTGTGTGTATTTCCCACCATTTTAGTGCATGGCCCTCCAATTTCAGCTGGGAAAATAAAATCTTTTTCTATTCTCCTATATTATGGACACTAAGATAAACTTCTAATTGTTGCATCTAACAACATTAATTTCACCTTGGTAGGGTTTGATGTTCACTTTTGCTTCCATTTTAAACAAATATTGTGAAGAAGTGTTGACACTGGAAATTGGTTGCTCTTTCTATGTCTCTTTTTTCATCTCCTTTTTTGGATCTTATTATCTCTCGATTTCTCATCCGATCCAACTTCTAAGTTAGAGAAGCCAACCTTCCCGAAATGTCTAAACTTGTTCTCTAGAGATTCCATGAGGAGGTCCAGTTTGTGAGAGATATCAGTGACTTGTTATTCCATCTTCGAAAATCCCTCCTCTGCCTCATCTCGAGGGTTGTTACGACTAGACTCATCCACCATGGCTAGGGTTTTGATACTTCCTTCTTAATTCAATCCCTGGATCCTACAACTTCCCATAAATCTCCAAATAAAATTGATTTGAAAGCAATATGATTTTTAAACTACTATGGATATTGCACTAGAATAGTTCATCACCACAGATCTTACAATATTCTAAAATATTTTATCATGCAATTTATTACCTTAGATATTAGATTTAATATTACTAGTGTAGTGCTCAAAACTATGGAAATAATTAAAACTGAAATGAAAGAAATAAGCAAATGAACATACCATCCACACAAATGAACACAAGATGTGACCTAGTAAATTTGATACAAGAGAAAACCTAACTAGAAGGTGGTGCCTATGCCCTACTCTATTTTTCTCCGTTATGGAATGCAAGTACAAAAAAAGGGGAACTTACTATGGATTTTCCATGCACCTCTTCTATTTTGATTCAATATCTCACTCCTATATGCTCTTCTCAACTATGGAACAATAACAACACCAAAACAATGTAACCCCTTCCTTTCCTAGCGACCCAATATTTAACATAGCCTAATAGTCGTCTAGGGTTAGGGTTATGGTTTTTAATGCCTCAACCCTCAATTAATTTTAGGCTTTTAGACCCTTTATAATTTTATTGAGATTCCACACGTGAATATCCCCACATGTGTGAGTCATGGGGGTTGATATGGCATACACTTTGTACCATGGTGCTCAACAAGGTAGGTCAACTTGTGGGAGGCACAAATTTTGTAGATGAACTCAAATCGAGGTGTTTTTCATGCCATTGGAAATATTTCAATGTGTAGAAAAACATCGAGGGATTAGGAAATAAGCTCGCAAAGTTTTTACTCAAAAAAGTGCCATTTGATGCCTTAAACCCTCTTTAGAAGGTTCTAGACCCCAAACCAACAAACTTGACCCTCTATGCCAATTCCTCTATTTTTTCTACCCAAAAAGTACCAAGATAGATGGAAAATTATATAATGATCCATTCTAAATCAAGTAAAATATTAATAATTTGAAATGAAAGATCGATTAAGAATAAATTTTTGCATTTCCTAATTTTCGAAATCCTTTCAAAGTGGAGATAGATTCAAGTGGATATAATATGTGAGCAGTTTTGATGCAAGCAGGTAAGTCGGTATGCTATCATTCTGAAATTTTTAATGGTGGAGTTTTAGACTACCCTACATATGACATGTAACTTTATTCTCTAGTTCAATATATTAAGAAGTGGAATCACTATCTAGTGGGAAACAAGACCATCATCTACATTAATCATCAACCACTGTAGTGTTTGCAAGTCTAGAGTAAAATTCAACAAATCAGACACTACAAGTGGATGGGGTTTTTGCAGTAATTTCATCTAATAATCAAATGTAAGAATTAAATCACTAATAAGTTGGTGTCCACCCTTTCAAGGCCACCCATTTCCAAGATCATATCTTTGGGAACTCTCATGCACATGGATAATTTCACATATGATGCATACAAAGTGGCATACATAGAATATGAGGAATTGAAAGAGGTGTTTCAAATATTGCAAGGCCAACTTCTCAAGTTACCCCTAGAAGTGAGGGGGTATCATATAGCTACAACATCAAGACATGTGTACACTGTAGAGTACATGAAAACCTCAACAATCTCTAGAAATCAAAGACCTACACTTTTCATCAAAACCTAACAATCATGGTAGATTCTAGCATAAGACCATTAGTAAAAATGAGCAGGGGGATACGGTCTGCCTGATGGATGAAAGGTAAAAATAAAAAACAACAAGATCATATAAAATCATCTTATGTGTGTGTGTGTGTGATACTAAATTAAAATTGAAACTAATTGTAAATGCATATGATCAAGTAAAAATTGATTGCAAGTGAGTAAATAAAACATAATCAAGATGCATAAAGGAAACATACAACTATCCTACCTAACGACACAAGAGAACATAAGTGCTAGGTATAATCATACAACCAATGAAGCCATACTAGCAACTCATCGAGGTCAAAATTTCTACCCGTGTCCTTAGTTATGAACCAAAACAAGGATATATCAAGCATAGAATGGTCATGCGTTGGTACAGATACTACATCATGACTAAACATAGAATCCAACTCATGGCAGTGGGAAAGAGAAACAAAATTGTGCCAATATTGGCATGTGGATCCACAATCTTTCTCTATCCATCTTCGGATGGGGATGCAATATGACACTAGATAACACATACTTGCTCCAAGCAAGGCCTTCATGATGCAACCCTTGCATTCATAAGGCTAATTCACAAACTTAAAGAGATGGCCACTTTGGATTTCATGTATAATTTCAATCCACAAGGCTTGATATGGAATCATAATAAACTTGAAAAATACTTCATAGTTTCCTAAAAAATCCTTGGATGAAAAATGGGATGTTATTCCAAATCTTAAAAAAAAAATTTGCCCCCAACTTAGGGCCTATTGCCTTACTAATTATGGTTGGAAATCCTTACAACAACCATAAGTTGAAAAAACTTTTTCCCCATAGATATTTTAGCATCAAAAACATAATTTCTCTTTGTATCTCCAATGACATATTGAGGACAAGATGAAGAAAAATATGGTTGGAAATTTCTCCTATGAAATTATTGCTTCCTTGGGTGAATCATATCCCCATAACATTGCTCTAATGCTGATTTGACACATGAATGTTCACCAAAATTTGAGAATAGGGGTGGTTTTTTTCTTCATAAAATAGCTCTAAGTGCACAAACGAATATGTATATACCCCATAGAATATGGACTGAAATTTCCATGGAAAGGTTGTAATAAATCAACCCTGGGTGTTTGCAAAAAAAAATTGTGAACATATCCTCTTCATGATGCCAAAAATATGCATCATTAGTGTATACATATGGTTTAAATTGATCGTGAAAATTCTGTGAAAAATATGGCTTTTCCAAAAGCAAAAATTATGCTCTCCTAATTATAGAATCATCATCGATATCATAAATGGGATTCCCATCAAATTGAAAACAACTCATATCTCATTTATACCTCCCAATATGATGAAGGTCATCAATATTTCTAGTCTTATGATCATCATGTTCTTCATCACATGAGAAATTTACCAAATCCAATGGTTTCTCTAAAGACTCTTCACTTTCCAAATCATCAAAGGATGCATCATAGAAGCTAAAAACTTGGAAAGGAGTACAACTTATCACACCCTTTTCTTCTTGTGAATGAGAGATGAAAGAGGATGCCCACATTTTCATTAAATTGAGGAGCAAATACATTCTCAAACTCGTCATTACTTGATGGGTTTTCTTCAAATTCAATCTTCTCAAAACCATAACAATAGAGATCATCAAATTCAAAATTTTGAGAAGATATAAGGCTTACCAATCTCTCATATTTATAAAGAGTGCTCTCTCCAATATGGTGTTGACTCAAAAAAATTCCACCTATAAAAAGCTCGCAAAATATTGTGAAGCCTATGATTATAAATACTATATAACTAATAGGTGGGGTCCCCAAGGGTTAAATGCAAAGAATTGGTCTCCAAAGATTTTCCTTAGCATGATATATTTCAATTTTGTCCTCTTCAATTATTGGTTCGTGGTTCTTTTGGTCATGCATATGGTTGATATTGAAATTATTTACTTGAATGGATACAGACAAAATATAACACCATGGAAGTTTTGATGGTTTCCAGAAGAATTTGTGTTCAAAATATTCAAAGGTAATGAAAAATTATCAACGCATATATAAAAGCATTGAGTCATACAAGCATTACACACCACGATTGCTCTGTCTACAATATTATGCAAAACATGTCGATTTCAAGTTATATGTTATGATGGTTTTTAAGGTTTTGGTTGTGTTATGAGTTCTAACACTCATAAAACTTGATATATGAGCATCATAAAGAGAATCACTTGTATCCTAGTCTTTGGTTGCATGGTGAAAAGTGTTGGTTCTATGATTAGAGCACTCTATTTGAGAGTCACACTTAGAATAGAGTTTGGTTTATGGGTTTGATATACTTTATAACTCATATGTGAGTCGCATTGGTTTTTATGGAGTTAAATTTTTGGGTTATGATGTTGACATAAGTGAAGAACTCACATACATTAAAGAACCCGATACATAATCTATGCAGTTGTTATATGGTTCATAGATAACATTTGGAACTCGCACATAACATATAGTGGTCATGGTTTAGTACATTTCACATATGATAAAGTATCAATCGCATCAAATCATATTGCATGTGGTATATAGTTTATGTTATGGTTTAATGAGAAACAACCCTGATTCTTATTTGATTTGATTTGATGGAAAGCTCACTTGCTATAAGGTTTTAGATTGTTGAATTGGCATGTTTTGCATTGTTTTTTTGGGCTAGCTATGTTGTTGAGTTGGCCATGCATTGAAGGCAACATGACGTGGGCATTTACTCCATAGTCCTGCACACTATCACTCTAATTTATCCTTGGTTTTGGGTCATTTTTTTTGTTGTTCTTGAAGAAAAGAGATCTAAGATCTATTGTATGAGGTTTTTGGTTCCAAAACTGACTCAACCACTGGTATAAAGGTGTGTGTGAAAATGTATGGAATATTATTTTTTCTTACATCTTTTACAACAATTTTTTAATGGTTGATTTTGTCTTTGTTTGACATTACTGTGTGCATGAATGTCTTCTCCTTCTCTTCTTTGTAGTTTCTTGAAAGAGAAAATGAAGAATATGTTTTCTTATAGAATATTAGCAACAATTTTGTTTTCCTCCTCCATGCTCACACTTTCCATAACATTTTTAAATGAAAGGAAGAAATTTTGGACAACCCCTGTTTGCATGCACTTGAAGCTTGAAATTGAGTTATCTTTATCTTTTTAATTGCTCTGGTCACTCTAAGAATTATTCATTCCCTCTTCTTGATTCTAGTCATGGTTTTTTATATCAGCTGGTTTACGTTTGAACCTATCATTAAATGCATTCATATGTTGGATAGGGGTTATACACAAATGGCATTTCTATGCTAGTGGCATCCACAGTTTCTATATGGATGGATGCTATCAATTTGCATATGATGATGAAAGGCATAAGGATCATTATATAGACCCATTATCCTTCATTTACTACACTTTTCATAAATCTATTCCTTCAAGTCTCATTCATTTTAATTTGTGTTCTCATTTTACCCTATATATGTAATTAAGATGAAATATATGCACCATAAATGGCATAGTTTGGATGAATAACCAACACTTCCAGAGGCAATATTTTTGTTACAACATGTGTGGATGAGATTAATGTTTTAAAGACACTTTGGCTAATGATTGGTTTTGATTTGGTTGAGTTGGAGGAAATAAATAAACTTTTTGATTGATGACTTTGTGAAGTTGATTAAAGGAAGTCATATGTTTATTATATAGATCTAATTTCCCTCATTAGTATAACTTCACACAAGTTATTTCCCAAAGTCCATCTCATTAATTTTTCGTTTTTTTTTCATTTCAGTCTAGTGTATATAATTTAATAATATGCATAAGAGAAAGATATAGTCTATGTAATCAATATGATTAAAAGGGAAGAATTAAATTATGTGAAACGATTTGGGAACCTTTTGCGGTTGATAAACACTTGCAGACAAATTTTGAAGTCAAAAGTAGAGAATTTTCTATATGGAAATGTAATCAACATGTGTGGATTTCAAGCTTTGGTGTTGTTGAGTAGATGTTTTCAGAGTTGTATTTTTTTCCTTGTTTCATCATCCTTTTTCACTTCCCATTTGTGTTGCATGGTTGTGTTATGTCACAACCAGTTTAATCATGATGAAAAATTGTATTAGATGTCTTATCTTACTGTTATTTTATACTATTCTATTTGGATTTTCATGGTTATAGATGATATTCGTTAGCAGGGTAAGTAGAAAAGGAGGCAACATAGGAATAAGAGGCAAAGGGCATAATACCTTTTGGTAGTCCAGGGGGCATAAAAAGATAAGGTTCTCTATTCACTTTGATGTCGACTCAGATGATTTCCAACAATTGATCCAAATTGGGCATTTGAAACATGGTGGTCAACATGCCTTGCCACAACCCCAAGTTACCACTAATGTTATCTTGCAACCTCACCTTGGTGTTGTTAATCTCCCTGAATTATTTGTGCAGCCTCGTAATTATGGATGTGGTAATTTACCTGCTAATCCTTCTTCCGGTGTCAATCAATGGCTTATTGATCCCCCTCCTCCACCAGTTCATAATATTGTTGCTAGTGCATCTTTTCCTTTACCTCTGGTTCACCCAATACTGCCAGTTCACACTGTCGTTACACATAAGTATTTTCCTCCCCCTCCTCCTCCTCCTCCAAAAGATCATAAAACTATACCACATGGCTCTCATATTGAAAAAGGCAAGCAACCTGTTACTTTTACCAGCATGGTCAAATACTCTTCCTCTGCTCATTCAAAGATAAAATTAGCAGGTAGTGGGAAGATAAGTTTATATGGCATGCATCCAGAGGTAGCCTATTTGGAAGAGAAGAATTCTCAATATGAGGACATTATATGAGAAAGAGAAGAGTTTTTCAGAAAGAAATTCCCTAGGCTATTTTGATTATGATTTTTATGATATTTGAATATGACACTATTTTGACAAATGGAAAAACCATGATATTTATTTTTGAAAATTTAAAATAACATGTTATTTTTTATGGGAGATACAAGTGTTTTATGGCATGGTATTTTGGAATGCATATTTATGGTATGTTATATGATGTTTATTTTTATATTTGATGATCACATTATGGAGCGACAAGAAAAATCTAAATTGATTATTAAATAAAGGGTGCATTATAGAGGGGGGCACCTGTTTAGTTATTATTTATGTAACAACCTTAACTACTAAAGAACTATAACCATCCCAAACCGGTGAATTTTTTTTTTTCACATTGAATCATACTTACACTAGCCAAATTATAGATCATTAAACATCTAAATCATTAATACATCAATCCACAATTTAATTAATTTCATTAATAACTAAATAGTGGTATATCTAATCTAGAGGTTCTATCGTGTAATGGTAAAATCAGCTTATCTAAATCATAAGAGGTTGTGTCTCTTGCACATTAATCAAATTTGACGATGCACCACTAGTAAACTAATTGCAAAGATCATTCATGTATCTCACTAAAAGGAGAATCATTAATACCCAATTATTAATTATGTGTAATCATAATCATTAATGTCAATACATTAATTAAGCACAAATCATCGTTTATATACTTCATTAATTCAATCTTTACTATAATATTAATAGATATATAATTATTATAGTGATTCTAAGTATCAAGTCAAATTTTATTTAACCATGAATATCAACAATTACATAATATCGTAAAGTTTCCCTTTTTATTGTTTTGATATTATAGATGTATGTATATTAGGTGATTATATTATAATTGTTCCAATATATATAAAATATATGGAAAGGTAAATATGTATACACAAAAGGGTTTAGCCATGTAAATTTATAAATTGTGATTTACATCGTCGTGAAGATCGCAACGAAAGGGTAAATAATCAAAACAAACTTGAGCAAGAGAAACCTTAGAATTTTGGTTAAGCAACAACGTAAACAAGTAACCTTTGAAAATGTGAAAGCATAGCATTGTTATTAAGCGATATCCTTACGTTAATTCCTCAAAAGGGTGAAACCTCTAGATCAAGACATATAATTCTCTACTTCGAACACTAAAAGGGACA